>JAJIBD010005735.1:10000-119442 GCA_021461705.1 Cryptotis parvus
CTGAAGAAAGAATTAGTGATATCCAAGATGAGTTCCAAAGATTCTCTACACAACAGCACAAGGTAGAAAAATGACTCACAATTAATTAACAGACAACATGAGATAATCAGGATGAAGCCAAAAGGAATAACATGCGGATCACCAAAAGGGCAAGAATAAAACCCTGATGAAGAAGAAACTGTCAAAGCATCATTGTTGAGAAGTTCCCAGAATTAAAGAATTCTTGCCTCCAGATTCAGAAGGCCCGAGCGTACCAGCTAAAAGAAACCCCAATAAGAATACTACAAGACACATCCTAATTAGAATGACAAATACTATAGATAGAGATAGAATACTGAAAGCAGCAAGATCAGAGAAGGAAATCACATACAAAGGAGCATCCCTAAGATTTACAGCAGACTTCTCCAATGAAACACTCCAAGCCCAAAAACAATGGTAAGATATTGTGAAAAGGCTCAATGAATTGCAGGCCTCACCAAGAATTCTTTACCCAGTCAGACCCACATTCACATATGAAGGAAATATACACAACTTTGTGGATAAGCAACAACTCAGGAACTTCATAAACTCAAAACGAACTTTAAAAGGACTGATGTGTCTACTATAAAATAAGAGAAAATCCCAAAACCACAACAAGTTTAAACAGAAAGATGCCACAAAATTCTATGACAATAATCTCTCTCAGTGTCAAGTCTAAGTGCGCCAATTAAGACACACAGAGTTGCAAAATGGATCAAAAATGGATCAAAAACTGAATCCAACATTTTGCTGCCTACAAGAAACACATCTGAGTAATCAGAGTAAATACAGACTCAAAGTCAAAGGTTGAAAGACAATTCTCCACACAAACTCCTCCAAAAAGGCTGGTGTTGTCATACTAGTATCGATAATATAGACTTCACACTGAAAAAGGTTAGAAGAGACAGTGAATGCCATTTCTTATTAATGAAAGGGTATGTATATCAGGAAGAAATTACACTAATAAACATATATGCACCCAATGAGGGAATAGCAAAATACTTAAAACATCTTCTAATAGACCTCAAAGAATACATTAACAGTAGCACAATAATAGTTGGAGACTTCAACACTCCTCTATGTACTATGTATATATCAACAAGACTAAACTCACCAAATAAATACTAGCCCTGAAGGAAGAAATGGAAGAAAGAGAGCTTGTTGACATATACAGGGCTTTTCATTCCAAAAAAAGCAGAATACACATTTTTCTCCAGTTCACATGGAATATTTTCCAAGATAGACCACATGCTGAGTCACAAAGCATACCTCAATAAAATAAAAAAGATAGAAATTATGTCAACTACCTTTTCAGACCATGATGCACTGAAAATGGAAGTTAACCTTACACAGAAGTAGGGAGTCAATCCAAATACATGGAAACTGAATGGCTCACTGCTGATCAACCAGTGGGTCATAGAAAAAAAACAGGAAATCCAAAGATTCCTGGAAACAAATGAAACTGAAGACATCAACTATCAGAACTTGTGGGACAGGGCCGGGAGCGATAGCCCAGCCGGTGGGGGGTGTGTTTCCCCCCCCCCATGTCGCCGGGTTCGATCCCGGCATCCCATATGGTCCCCCGAGCACCGCCAGGAGTGATTCCTGAGTGCAGAGCCAGGAGTAACCCCTGAGCATCGCCGGGTGTGACCCAAAAAGCAAAAAAAAAAAAAAAAAAGAACTTGTGGGACACAGCAAAAGCTATGTTAAGAGGAAAGCTCATAGCTCTGCAAGCATTCATCAGGAAAGAAGAAAATGCCCACATAAATAACCTGACTACACAGCACAAAACATTGGAAAAAGACCAACAAAAGGAGCATAACCCAGGCAAAAAGAAGGAAATAATAAAACTTAGAGAGGAAATCAATGAGCTGGAAACCCCCAAAAAAAAAATCCAAAAGATTAATGAAACCAAGAGCTGGTTCTTTGAAAAAAATAAACAAGATCGCCAAACCACTGGCAACACTTGTAAGGACAAGGAAAGAGAGAACCCAAATAAACAGAATCAGAAATAAAAAGTGGGACATCACAACAGAAATCACAGAAATCAAAAGATCATCAGAGATTACTTTGAGAGTCTGTATGCTGTGAAACATGAGAATCTAGAAGAAATGGATTAATTCCTGATGTCCTATAACCTCCCCCGGCTGAAACAAGGAGACCTGCAACAACTGAATAAGCCTATCACCATCGAAGAAATTGAAACAGTAATTAAAAGTTTGCCCAAACACAAAAGCCCAGGTCCAGATCGATTCACTAGTGAATTCTACCAAACCTTTAAGGAGAACCTACTCAAGTCTTTTTCAAACACTTCCAGGAAATAGAAGGAACAGAAACATTCCCAAACAGTTTCTACAAGGCACATATAACCCTGATACCCAAAGCAGGGAGAGACAACACAAGAAAGAAAATTACAGACCAATCTCCTGCTAAGATCGTGAACTAAATACTAGCAAACAGAATCCAAAGACTCTTCAAAAGATTATACATTATGACCAAGTAGGATTTATCCCTGGAATGCGAGGATGGTTCAACATTTGCATATCAATATACATAATACATCATATCAATACGAGAAAAAATAAAAACCATATGATCCTATCAATAGACACAGAGAAAGCATATAACAAGATCCAATACCTGTTCATGATTAAAACCCTACAAAAAATGGGAATTGAAGGAACCTTCCTCAGTATAGTCAAAACCACCTAACAAAAGCTCACAGTGAACATCATTCTCAATGGGGAAAAACTGAAAGATTTTTCCCTAAGAGCAGGAAAGAGACAAGGTTGCCCACTCTCACCTCTTTTATTCAATATCATACTGGAAGCACTCCACCATAGCAATCAGAGAAGAAAAAAGACATTAAGGGCATCCAGATAGGCAAGGAAGAAGTCAAGCTATCATTTGCAGATGACATGATATTATACCTAGAGAACCCTAAATTCTCTACCAAAAACTCCTAGAAACAATAGACGCATATAGTAGAGTGGCAGGATACAAAATCAACACCCAAAAGTCGGTGGCTTTCCTATATACAAATAATGAAAGAGAAGAAAGGGATATTAAGGAAACAATTCCATTTATAATTGAGACACAGAAAATCAAATACCTAGGAATCAGCTTAACCAAGTGTGTAAAGGACCTGTACAAAGAAAACTACAAGACATTGCTCCAAGAAATTAAAGAGGACATGAGGAAATGGAAACACATTCTCTGCCCATGGATGGGGAAAATCAACATTGTCAAAATGGTAACACTCCCTAGAGTTTTGTACAATTTCAATGAGGTCCCTATAAGGATACCTATGACATTCTTCAAAGAAATTTACCAAACACTCCTGAAATTTGTATGGAACAATAAATCCCCATGTATAGCTAAAGCAATCCTTGGGAAAAGAAGATGGAAGGCATCATCTTTTCCAACTTTTAAACTGTATCACAAAGCAGTAGTAATTAAAACAGCTTGATATTGGAATAAAAACAGATGTTTGGACCTATGTAATAGAAATGAGTATCCTGACACCCATCCTCAAACACATGATCGTTTAATCTTTGATAAAGGTGCAAAGAGTCTGATATGGTGCAAGTCTTTTCAACAAGTGGTGCTGGGAAAACTGGGCAGCGACATGTAAAAATGAATTTGAAACTTTGTCTAATACGATGCACAAAAATCAGATCAAAATGGATTAAATATCTCAATATCATACCTAATCCATAAAGTACGTGGAAGACAATATAAGATAAACTCTCCATGATATTGAAGCTAACGGCATCTTCAAAGATGAAACACCACTAATAAAGCAACTAGAACAGATAAACATATGGGATTACATAAAACTAAAATGCTTCTGCACCTCAAAAGAAACAGTGACCAAGATACAAAGACAGTTCACAGAATGGGAAAGAATATTCACCCAATACCTATGATAAGGGGTTAATATCCAGAATATATCAGGCACTGGTAGAACTTTACAAGAAGAAAACAAACAACCCCATCAAAAAATGGGGAGAAGAAATGCACAGAAACTTCAACAAGGAAGAAGTTCAAATAGCCAAAATACATATGAAAAAATCACAAATGTGTGGGAATCAGAGTTAGGTAAGACAGAGAATGGAACAGTGTGCTAATAATTGTTGAGAGTGCTAATACCAACCTAGAACTGAGTATTAAAAACTGGCAAAAGATACACATGACAACCTCTAAATGTATGTATTGTAATATACAATGTGTAATGGAAGGAAGAGAGAAAGAGAGAGAGAGAGAGAGAGAGAGAGGGAGAGAAACAGAAAGAGATAAAGAACTTGCCATAGAGGCAGGCTAGGGAAAGAGGGAGGGAACCGGGGACATTAGTGGTGGGAAATGGGTTGGAGGGATGGGTGCTGGAACACTGTATGACCTAAACCCAAATATGAACATCTTTTTTTTTTTTTTTTTTGGGTCACCCGGCAATGCTCAGGGGTTACTCCTGGCTCTTCACTCAGGAATTACTCCTGGTGGTGCTCAGGGGACCATATGGGACGCCGGGATCGAACCCAGGCGGCATAGGCCGGCGCGGGCAAGGCAAAGGCCCTACCCGCTGGGCTATCGCTCCGGCCCTAAATATGAACATCTTATGAACATCTTTGTAATTGTATATCTCATGGTGGTATAATAAAATATTTTTTAAAAAAACATAGGCAAAACCCTCCATGACATTGAAGCTAAAGGTATCTTCAAAGACAACACTACTGACGAAACAAATGGAAGCAAAGATAAACATGTGGGATTATGTGAAACTGATAAGCTTCTGCACATAAAAAGAAACGGTGACCAATATAGAAAGATACCCCACAAAATCAGAAAGAATATCTACCCAATCACCATCTGATAGGGATTAATATCATAGATATACAAGACACTGGTAGAGCTTTTCAAGAAAAAAAATCCAACTCCATTAATAAATGGGGAGAAGAAATAAACAGAAATTTTTTCAAAGAAGAAATTCAAATGGTCAAAAGGCATATGAAAATTTGTTCTTCATCATTAGTCATCAGGGAGATGCAAATCAAAACAATGAGATATCACCTCATGCTTTAGAGAATGGCACACATCCAAAAAAAAATCAGGTACAACCAATGCTGGTACGATGTGGGGGAAGGGAGCTCCCATCCACTATTGGTGGGAATGTCGACTGGTTCTCTGGTTTTTAATTTGTTGTAATATGTTTGGTTTTTCTTGTCTGTTCTCTCTTTTCCAATGAAATTAAGTTTCCAAACAAGTCTCTGTTGTTGAGGTTCTGGCATATATATTATATGTCCTCTTGTATTATTATTATTGTTATTATTATTTGCTGTTGTTGTTGTTATTGTTATTATTATTATTAGACCTTACATTTATGGTTAAGGTCTAATATCCCGTATCAAATATACTTTAAAGACATTCAATTTTTGCTTTTGGTATAAAATAGTATTCTAGTCTAGCTTTCTTTCTTCCATTTTTTTGGGGGTCACACCTTGGTGATGCACCAGAGTTACTCCTGGCTCTGCACTTTGGAATTACTCCTGGAAGTGCTTGGGGAACTATATGGGATGCCAGGTATTGGACTCCGGTTGGCCACCTGCAAGACTAATGCCCTACCCACTGTTCTATTTCTCTGGCCCCTTCTCTTCCTTTCCTTCCTTCCTTCCTTCCTTCCTTCCTTCTCTTCCTTCCTTCCTTCCTTCTCTTCCTTTTCCTTCTCTTCCTTCTCTTCCTTCTCTTCCTTCCTTCCTTCCTTCCTTCCTTCCCTCCTTCCCTCCTTCCCTCCTTCCCTCCCTCCTCCCTCCCTCCCTCCTTCCCTCCTTCCTTCCTTCTTTCTTCTTTCTTTCTTCTCTCTGTCTCTTTCCCCTTCCTTAAATTATCCTTTCTCCTTGGATATGTAAAGGTAAAACCATTATATCAGAATTAGAGACCAGAACATTGTCATTAGTATCTTTCTAAGAAAAGTTATTGTATTTATTTAAATTTCACAATTAAAAAACAAAATTATTATAATAGTTTATTTTCAGCAAGGTCTACTAACCAGCTGCTTTTCCTCCATTTTTTTTATTAAGAAGTGGGGTGGGGGATAGAAAGCATAGATAGAAAGGAAAGGAAAGAGTGCATTAGTGAATGATCATTTCTGAAGAAATTATTAAACAGCTACTTCATGGCGTTTTATTATGTTGTTGGTTTATTTTTACTATAACATTTAATATGTATAATGATCATTATATGTCATCTCCCTGTAATCAGGTTCTTATTATTTGCCTAAGGAATATTTATTAAATATTAATGTCATGTCAGGCACTGTACTAAATTTTGGAAATAAAATGGTAGGCAGACTAGGAAGATTCACTCTGGCAGGTCTTGGATTTTGGGGCAGAGATAGAGAAATTAATCATAGAATTGCATAATTGCATTTAAATTGTATTATGCAAAGAACATTATCCTAAATCAAGATGATAATGAAGGGCAAAGAACTTTTATAGAACTTTTATATTAATTTATGTCCACAATAGAATACATATTAATTTAGGTCCATAATAGAATACACTTTATAAACATGAGATCTTGTTTGAATTTGGATATCCATGAGATTTCACAAAGCTGTTTGCAACAAAATTAGTTAATTGCAAAAGAAATTTGGCATAAGAGGAATAATTCAACACCTTTAAAAGCAGCACAAAAAGTAATTTTTTTCCTTTTGTGATTTTAGGGCCACACCTGATGGTACTCAGGGCTTACTCCTAGCTCTGTGCCCAGTCTTACTCCCAACGGGTTCAGGGACCATTTGGGGTTCCAGGGATCAAACATGTAAGGCAAGCATCCTACCCACTGTACTTTGCTCCACCCACAGAAAATGATTATTAAAACAACCTTTTACCTTAGATTTAAGAACCATTAACTAGTGACATATGGCACGTTATAATTAATATCCTGAAATTGAAACATGTAATAAAATAAGGTATAATAAAATAAGAAATGTTTAATACTGCCAGAAACTATTGTACCTACAGTGCAAGTATTGAAATGCTTCATTTTCCTACCTACAAGCAGGTCTTTATACATAATATCTATTACCAAAAGCACGTTTGTATGAATCATTGTGATTGTTTTTTTTTTGCTACACTATAAATCACTTTCATTGCTACTGCTTCTCTTTATGTATTATATGAGATAAAAGGCAAGAAAGTTGTTATTTGAATGTATGTCAAATTTATGCAAACAAGTTATCAGTATAGGACATTTGGTCTTCAGTATTAATATCAAAGACCAAACCATTACTTTTTTTTTTTTTTTTGCTTTTTGGGTTACACCCGGCAATGCTCAGAGGTTTCTCCTGGCTCTGCACTCAGGAATAACTCCTGGTGGTGCTCGGGGAGCATATGGGATGCTGGGGATCAAACCTGGGCCCCATGGGCCGGCTGCATGCAAGGCAAATGCCCTACCCACTGTGCTATCGCTCCGGCCCCCAAACCATTACATTTTTAATATTTAAATAAGACCTATGGCAGTAGTCTTATTTATTCAAATTCTATTCTTTGATTAATAGAAATTTAAGAACAAAGTCATCTCTGGCCACAAATTCCCAACTTCCTTCAACCTTCAGTAACACCTGCCATTCCCTTATCCTTACTGTCTTAAGAAGTCAATAAGAAGAAAAAAAGATGGCCCTAAAATTTCACTTAAGTTTTTAATAAACTTTACTCCAAAGATAGAGATCCTAAAAAAGATTACTAAACATAACCATCCAAGCTTATGTCAAATTCTATTTCCAGTAAAAACCATTTTCCCATCACTCCATCAAAGCCATCAGCCTTTCTTCTGTACATATGAATCATTCACAGTTTATATCATTAATTGCTGCTTTCTTTCTTTTTTTGAAAAATAATACTCTTAATGTTAAAAATACCAAATATTGGTGGTGTATCACTTATCTTGTCTTGTATCCTTTGTCTTCCCGTTGTTCATCAATTTGCTCAAGTGGGCTCCAGTAACATCTCCATTCGTTGGGAATGAGGTTCATTATTGTTACTATTTTTGGCATATCGAATACACCGTGGATAGCTTTCCAGGCTCTGCCATGGCTCTGGGTTTACCCAAGGGGACCCAGTCCTTTTCTATGTCAGACCATCAACCATCCAGGGCCCACAGGGCAGAGCTCTGGGTGTGAACAAGCCTGTCTCCTGTCAGCCACCTGCCGATGCAGCTGGGAACTGCAGACACATCTGCAAAACCTCGAGTGTTCTTTAGTGATCAAATAACAAGGTAAATTAGAAAGCACAGAAAAAGGGTCAAAGAGATAGTATAGTGGGTAGGGAGCTTGCTTTGCATGCATCTGACTGAGATTTGATTGCTGGAAACCTATTTCGTCCCTCAAACTCCACTAGGAGTGATCCCTGAGCGTGGAGTCAGGGGGTAAGCCTTGAGCACACCCAGGTAGGTGCACGGCCTGCAAAAAAAAAGTATGCATAGGAGATACATGGTGGTGTATAGGGGACATAAATTCATTTATATCAAGATTCATAAAGTTAGGTATGTGCAAAAGAATGAGATTGGACTATATCTCATGTCATACACAAAGTGAACTCAAAAAGGATTAAAACTTTAGGAGTCAGAGATATAGTACAAGGTCTCTTGCCTTGTACAGACCAACCATAGTTCAAATCCTCACATCATGGAGAGCCCCCATATGGACCGCCAAGCTCCATCAGAGTAATCCCTGACAGCTGAGCCAGGAATAATCCCTGAGCTCCAGCTAGATGTGGCCTCAAAAGAAAAATTAAAGAGTGACAGCCTTAAATTTTCTCAATACCCATGATCATAACATAGACCTGGACATGTTATATATTTAAAAAAGATATATGTTTAATAATTTGGAGGAAGAGAAGAGGAATAATGAGACAGAATAAAAGAGTAGGACATAGAAGAAAAGATAAACAAGAACGAGAAAGAAGCTAATAGATCGAGAGACACATGTAAATTGTACTCACCCAGAGTATGCTTTAGGCTCCTACCATTATTGCTTAAATGAGCTGTAGTATGTCAGCTGACCTTTTCTCTCTGTAAATGGGAATAAGGCTATTACAGCATCAACTTCTCTAAGGATATAACAAGTCACAAAATCATAGTGTATGGAAGAGAGATAGTACAGCAAGTAAGGATCTTGCCTTGCAGAAGGCCAACCTAAGTTTGATCCCAGCACCTTAAATTGTCCCCAAGCACCACCAGGAGTGATTCCTGAGTGCAGAACCATGAGTTACTCCTAAGCATCTCTGGGTGTGAATCAAAAACAAAAGCAAACAAAAAACTAAACTACAAACAAATCTGACACATTCAATGAATTAGGGCATGTTTAAATGTTCTTATTTGATGTTTTTTTATGAATGAGCAGTACCGTTTAGTTAATTAAATGTATTAAACATAACTGCTTATTTTAAGGAATTAAAAACATTTACCAAATATTATAGAACTAAAGAGAAATATAAATAGAACCCAGAACATTAAGCTATTATCTTCAGAAAAGAGAAAATACATCTAAGCATAATGAGCATAATATGCCCACTTGGAGTTGTTAAATTTATTATTAATATTTGCTTCCAGTGGAAACTGAGCCAGAAAGAAGAGATCACATAGGGTGTCATTTTAAAGACTTTAGTTATGCCCTGTATCTATGGAAGCCAAATGGATAGAACAGTTGTAAACACTAGATAACATGCAGTTATTTAATATGTTTGGAAAGGAGTGCAGAATAGCAGCTCTGGCACCACAACTGACTGATGGAGCAGGCAGAATAGAAGTTGTTATGTGTTGCTCAGGATCTCATCAAGAATCAAATGGCACAATCAAAGCAAGTAAAACAGATTTTTTTACAAGAAAACTACTTCAAGGTGTGCGAATAAACTGGTTTAGGGATAGGGAGCTATGACTATAAACCTTGGGCATA
Organism: Cryptotis parvus; assembly: GCA_021461705.1. NCBI lineage: Eukaryota > Metazoa > Chordata > Mammalia > Eulipotyphla > Soricidae > Cryptotis > Cryptotis parvus. The sequence goes on from JAJIBD010005735.1 coordinate 19,968, forward strand.
AGAAACTGGAATGCAAGCATCATAAAGACATCCAGGAAAAAATATTTATTTTATTTGAAAAAAGAATGAGGCAACGTTAAAGCAAACTTCAGAAATGGAGAGGACCAAGAGTTCACTGACCTCTCACTTCTTACCGCCTCTGATTCCTTGTTTACCTTCCATATTTGGAACAGAAACCAGCAGCCAAGCCAATATTTGATGTATTCCATGTTGTTCAGTCTTGCAAATGCAAAGATGAGACAAAGAAGAGTTTGGATAAGATGATTATAGATTTCCTACACTCAGTCCATGCAAGTTCGTCACCGTGTCTGAGGGGAGGGCTGAAAGGCAGTTAGTATAGAAGAGGGAGCAGTAGTATTACAATGACAGTTGGGAATGATCAATTTGGTCAAGAACTTAATCTTGAAAGTAGGTAAAGGGATATACCTGATCACCTTTCCATTTTCTAGTGTGAGCATGAGAGAGAGAAAGAGAGAAAGAGAAAGAGAGATGGGGGAGAGAGAAAAGGAAAGTGCCTATCATAGAGACAGGCAGGGAGTAGCAGGAGAGAAACTGCAGACATAGGACATAGGTGGTGGGAAATGTACACTGTGAAGGGATGGTTGATGGAACATATGGATAACTGAAACCCAATCTTGAACATCATTAACTGTGTATCTCACTGATTCAATTTAAAAAAAAAGAAAAGAAAAAGGTACATGTTTAAAAGTAAAAAAGGACTTGGAAGCACAAACACTATAAACTGTCTTTTACTAGCCTTATAGTCTGTCTCTTAAGGACCTTGTCTGCATAAGGTCATTTCTACTTCCACAGATCTGATTATATAACTGAGAGTAGCAGGAGAAAATGGTATACAACTAAGCCTCGAGAGTTGGAATTCAGGTATAGTAGCCAATTTCTGACCACTTCTTATCCGTATGACTCTAGGCGAGTTCCCTCATCTGTAAAATGCAGATAGGAATAGTAGGCCCAGCCTAAAGAAAAATTCATTGAAGATTAGTTAATATTACTACCTACTATTACCAAATCACAACTACCTACCACCATTTTTGACTGTATTCTATTTCTCCTAGTTAATTATATTTTGTGACACCTCCAAAGATGGATCCATTCCTTATTTATCTTTGTACAACACTTACTTTCTCTAATTTTTCCTGCTAAATATGTTGTGTTTTCTTAGAACTTTATAAATAAGTGAGGTTAATTATTACCACTATCGCTCTGTAAAGAGAATTTGGATGTTTAATGTAAAAGACAAGAAATTCTTTTTGTTGTCATTATTTTATTTTGATGTTTACCTTTGGAGTCAAACCCTACTCCTGGGGGTGCTCAAGAGATCATATGGGATACTGGGGCTCAAACCCATCAGTCAGTCGCATGAAAGGCAAAAGCCCTCTCCTCTGTAATATCACTAAGCATCACTAAGCCCTCACAGGCAAGTCTTTTTTTTTCCTTTTTGGGTCACACCTGGGGATGCTCAGGGGTTACTCCTGCCTCTTTGCTCAGGAATTACTCCTGGCGGTGCTTGGGGGACCATATGGGATGCCTAGGATCAAACCCAGGTCGGACCCCCTGCAAGGCAAGCGCCCTACCCGCTGGGCTATCGCTCCGGCCCCAGCAAGTCTTAATAAGGCAATTTGTAGTGGCTATTGTTGCTATTAATGTCTATACCCAAGGCTCTGCCCGTGGGCGGGCCCTGGATGGCTGATGGTCTGAGGGAGAAAAAGACTGGGTCCCCTAGGATGTTCCCAGAGCAACGGCAGTGCCTGGCAAACTACCCATAGTGTATTTGATATGCCAAAAACAGTAACAATAATAATGGACCTCATTCCCAATGAATGAGACGTTCCGGGCGCCTGCTCAAGCAAATGGATGATGAATAACGGGAAGACAAGTGACAAGTGAACAAGTGACAAGTGACTGAGGGCCATACTTAGTTGTATGTCATTGAGCAGATACATTTTACCTCTGTTAGAGCTTCTTTTTCCCCTCATTTTCTGAACCACACCCAGAAGTGCTCCTCGTTCTACCCTTAAGTGATAAATCCTAGGGGTTGGGACTCAAGCGATCATATAAGGAGGAAGAGTAGAATCCCAGTTGCCTTTGTACAGGGCAAAGGCCTTACCCACTGTGCTATCATTCTGGTCCCTATGGCTTCTTTCTTATGTTAATTATTTACCACCTAGCTTGTGGCTCTAATTCACTTTAGAACCATCTCATATATCAAAATTGGTTTTATCTGAATGATTTTCATTTTCCAGATGCATCTTAACAAGTTTTAATGATGAAACTTTTAAAAGTAAACTTGTTTTAAAATATCTAAGTCTTTTTAAAGCACTTAAGAGTGGCACTATTGTTTTTTTTTAATATTTTGTATTGAATTGCCATGAAATACAGTTACAAAGTTGCTTATGATTGGGTGCCAGTCATACAGTGTTCTAACACCCATCCCTTCGCCAGCATGTTTCAGCCACTAATGTTCCAAGTTTCCCTCCTGACTCTACCCCCACCCCAGCCTCTCTGGCAGGTACTTTTCTTCTCCCTCCTCCTCCTCCTCTTCGTGTTCCTCCTCCCCCCGTTTGCTTTCTCAATCTTTCGTTCTCACTCTCTCAATCTCTCCTAGAGACTGCAGTTTACAGTATTGTTACTGTATTATACATATTGCCTTACCTCCTTTCAGCACTCAGTTTTTGTCATGAGTGATCATTTCCAATTGTCATTGTTGTAGTGATCCTTTTCTGTCTTAACTGCTCTCCCCCTCAACTTGTGGCACCAATCATAAGTTAAATATCTTAAAATGTAAGCACCTTAAGTAAATATGTTTCACTTGATCTTCCACCAAACACAATACTAGAGGTTTCAAGTTGAAGTATCATAATCACCTGGAGGGCTTGTTAAATGTATTGGCTTGGCTTGGCTCCACCTGTGCCGCACAGGGACCACTCTCTCAGGTGAGAGGTGAGGTTTAGTGTCCAAAAGTCTTAAGGAGCTCTCAGCTGATGTGAATATTGCTGATCTCAGGGACCAACCTCCTGCTATATAAAGTCAAACTGCAGCTATGCACAAGCTTCCTTTGGTCCGTCTTGATAGGTGAAGTAAATTACTTTTTTTGAATGTATTTTCCCCTGTGGTCCTCAAGAAGACTTGAAGCTATAATATGTGAAATAATAATAAGCTATGATAAGTGAAATAATTTAGCATGGTTTCTGTGGATAGTGTCTCATCACTGTTTTTCATTTTTTTGTAATCAGTTCTTTAATAGGCATATTTGGAATATCTGTTAATAGGTATATCTGTTAATAGGTATATCTGTTAATAAGTATATTTGTTAATAGGTATATTTGGAAATAGTAACGCTAGACTGGAACTGAGTATTGAAAATAGGTCAAGGGATATACACGATAGCCCTTCAGTGTCTGTTGTGAACCAGAATGTGTAAAAGGAGAGAGAGAGAGAGAGAGAGAGAGAGAGAGAGAGAGAGAGAGAGAATTTGCTATAAAGGCAGGTTTGGGGGAGTGGAGGGAAAAAGGGGCATATTACTATCAGGAAATGTGCACTGGTGGAAGGATGGGTGTTGAAACACTGTGACTGAAACCCAATCATGAAAAGCTTTGTACTTGTCCATTATATAGTGATTCAATAAAAAAAAAAGAAAAGCAGTAAAGAAATTTGGGGTTTGTGTTGGACATATCTGAAGTGTGTATGCCCTTAAACTAAGGACATTAAAGCTCATGTTGGATCTTTTGTCTGCAATTTTCACTTGTTAGGATTAAGTCAGAGAAGTGCATAGGAGTGGACAACATTGGAAGGTTCCAGCAAAATAAAAAATACTTGTGGGTTTATTTTACTGGTGATTCAATTTGTGTTCAAGCTGAGTACCTAAAAAAGTGACTTTGAAAAATCATGAAAAAGTTATTTTATTGTCCTGATTTGAAGCATCTTCAGAACAATTTATTCAAAAAGTTAGCAGGAAATAACATCTTTAAAATTTTTAAATGAATTGGTACAGTTGTGGGGATTGCCTAAAATAGAAGATTCAGGTTAATTTTTTTTAAAACTGAGCTTACCTTGTTCGAAGCTGGATCTAGTGAGGCTAAGTCACTGCAAATCTTTGACAGCTCTGTAAGTTCTTTTGTGTGCACAGTATCATTCCATTTTTGATTTTTACTAAAATGTTTGAAAATTTAGTGACTTTAGTAATTATAGGGTAAGACTCCATAGAACTCAGCATTTCATTGTTATTACACTGATCTAGATCCTCTATAAAATCATCTAGAGTTGCTGCTACTGCAAAGCAACTCACCTCCACGGGAAACTGATCACTGTTCTGGGGAGCACTAAGTCCCCCTAAGCCCTTCGAGTCTGCAGGAGAAATGACCTCTAATAAAATTACACAATGGGGGAGGCTGGAGGCGATAGCCCAGTGGGTAGGGCATTTGCTTTGCATGGGGCCAGCCCACGCCAGCCCGGGTTCAATCCCAGGCATCCAATATGGCTCCCGAGCACCACCAGGAGTAATTCCTGAGTGCAGAGCCAGGAGAAACCCCCGAGCATTGCCGGGTGTGACCCAAAAAAAAAAAAAAACTACACAGTGGACTGATGAGACTGCTCAGTCGTCCAGGATGTGGTTTAAGTGTCACATGGTCCCTGAACACTGTCAGATACCAGAGGACTGTAGCAGCATCCCACAGCCTAGCACTAAACCATAAGCAAATGACTCCCAGACTTCCTCAATGCACTGTGTGTGACCCCCACACAAAGTGGTGCATACTGCAAAATAATGGTGCATACTGTAAAAAGAAGGAAGGAAACAATGGAAAGCTTAAGCATTAAAGAGGCAGAGACTAAAGAATCTCTGGTGGGAAAAAGCACTGGGCTGATATTCAGTAAATGGAAGGTGAGTATTTTCAGCAGTAGAAAGGATTTTCAGATTCTGACACCTCGGAAACCTGAAGAAAATTTAGATTGTCGAGTTGATTGAAGCATTTCTTAATTATCTCCAAAAGCTGGAAAAGAAAAAGATGGTACAGAAGGGTCTTAATCTGACAGTGAATCTGATGAGAGCAAATGAAAGAAGAGAGATGCTGCTGACAAACCAAGAGGATTTGCCAGAGGTCCTGATCTTGAATAAATAATTGGTGCCACAGACAGCAGTTGGGAATTAATGTTCCTCAGGAAATGGAAAAATTCAGATGAGCCTGACTTGTTGCTGGCAAAAATTTGAAATGTCTTCAAATTATAAATGCTTTCTATGAAGAGACTAATTTGGCACTCTGTCCAGAAGATGAAGCTCAATAATAGCTTCACTGCTTTATTACACACACACACACACACACACACACACACACACACACACACACACACAAATGATCTCTTTTTAAAAAAAAATTTACTTGTGTGAAGAAATAACTACATTCTTGGGAAAATGAATTTTGATGTTTAAGATATGGGGAAAGTTATACCTTACCCCTATGTTTTAAGATATAGGGAAAGTTATTTCAGGGTGCTGCAGGTGTGGCCGTGGTGCCCGGCTGCATAGGCAGGTGGCAGATAGGAGACAGGCTTGCCTACATCCAGAGCTCTGCCCCGTGTGCCCTGGATGGTTGATAGTCTGACATAGAAAAATACTGGGCCCACTGGACCCCTGGTATGAACCCAGAGCCATGGCAGAGCCTGGCTAGCTACCCGTGGTGTATTCAGTATGCCAAAAACAGTAACAATAATGCACCTCATTCCTGGAGCAAGCAGGTGCCCTTGGGCTCTACTTGCATGAGACAGGTCATATGGAGATGTTACTGGTGCCTGCTCGATGAACGGGAAGACAGTGATATAGTGATACAGCTTTAGCTTAGCCCCTCAAGGCAGGTGCTAGTCTTTGCTCACCCTGTTTGGACCCAGAGCCTATTGTCAGATTCAGTAATGATTATCAATACTCAAAGCTCCTGCTACTTAAGATTGCAGCCTGCCATTACTATTCATGCCGTGTGAAAATGGAGGACCCTAGCCATTGAAACAGAACTTGTGATCTCCTCTACCTAAACTGCTGCAAATTGCTTCCAAGAGCTGCAGGTGAGGAGGTAGCAGCGGCAGTGTGGGGGTGGAACCACTCAGCTCATTCACCTGTGAGATTAGGGAGCCACTGGGAAAAAATGAAATAGCAACAGGAAAAAATAGCAACTGCCAACAGAGAGACTGACAGCTAGGATTGTCAAAAGTCCTCCCCGGCCTTTCACATCCCAGTTTACGTACGAATAAAGGAGACTGGAGAAACACATCCCATCTTTCAGTAGATTTGTTGTTCATTACTAATACTTTGACTTTCCTGAGCTTTCAGTTTTCAACTTTCATTATTTGTCCTGCCTCTCTGCTCTGCTTGGTGGCTTTTCTTCTTTGGTACCCTATCCCTCAACTAGGAGAGTCATGCACTTAACAACTGGTACCAGATTTGAGTTTACTTATGCTCTCAACATCATTTTCTATATTTTATTTCATGTGTAACTGCAGGTCTCACCTGATCTTTGCTTTCTGGCTTTCCTCTGGTTTTCTGTGACATTATTCGATACAAACATCCTTGCTCTTTTCAGGGACTCTGATCCGTCCTTCTTACATGTAGGCACCCATTTTAATTCCTGCACTACTGTTCATCCTATACTATGTGAATATGCTGTAATAAAATATAATCAGATCTTATACAAATATTAACTTTGTTTTAACAACTGTATCTCATCACTGCTCATTAGAATAAAAATGGTTTCAAATTGATCTTTTTTTTCCTAATTTCTCTAAAAGTGGAACTCTGGCACTCATAAATGTCATTTCTCTGGAGCCAGAACAGCACACAGAAGTATCCTTATACCAGGAACAAAGTCAGGTTCATAATGGGAAAATGAGGTTTCCAATAGAAATTTATTTTCATAGAATTGCATGAAGTTGAATTTCCTAAACTTAGCTTTTTTTTAATCTGAAAAAGTCATTGTTAATTCAGCTTTCTTGCTAGTTTTTGTAAGTGATTTACATAAAAGATTGCAGCTGCTTTAAAAAATCTATAAAATGTACAGCTGCAAACTTTGTTCATTTTAACTGAGTAGCAAATACTTGATTTTGAATGTTGTAATGTTTTGTTTTTGAGCCACACCTGGCTGTGCTGAAATCTTACTCCTGGCTCTGCACTCAGGGATAATTCTTGGCAGTGCTCAGGGGACCGTATGAGGTACTGAGGAATCAGGGTCAATAGCATGCAAGCACTCTACCTATTGCATTATCCTTCTGGTCCCTGTAAAGATTTATGCACTGTCAAGAAACCTGGCTGGGTCTATATGTGCATAAAATATGGCTTCTCTCCTCATAGGAAAACCCAAGGTCACAGACAAGACTCCCTTGGGCCTACCAGCTTGTGTCTAAAGACATGTATTCTTGGTTTGTTTCCATTTTATAATCGAATTATTGAATATCTCGGGCACATGTGTGTTTTGTAGACAAAATGGGTTGGAGAAACAGAGTAGCCCCCAAATCCTGGCAACAAAATACATTATTAGAAGTGGAGGTTTTTCAGTTTTTCTCAGTCTTGGGAGTTAAGTCACTTGCCTTTTATTAAATCACCATGATTTACAGAGCTAATCATAGTTGAGTTTTAGACCCGTCACTTTCCAGCACCAATCCCACACCAGTGTTTCTTTGCTCCACCAGTTTCCCGAGTTCCCTCCCACCCACTCCACATCCCCAGCCTGCCACCTTGACAGGCATGCTTTTAAGTTTGGTTGCTGGAGTTTGGATCTCTTAATCTCTGTGCTGTTGATTCTGATTTGGATATTTAGCTATATCACTCCTTTACCTCGCTGTATATTTGCAGCCCCTTGACTTCTATTCCCCATTTCTTCCTGTCTATCTCTTGTTCCCCTCTGACTTCTTTCCTTCCCTGTCCTTCTCCCCATATACTCTGGGACCAAGAGTAATATATGCATTCCTTCAGTTTTTTGTTTGTTTTGGGCCAGTCTCAACACTGCTCACTTCTGGCTCTGTGCTCAGGGCCACTTTTGGTGGCTTTTGAGGCCCAAATTTTTATGCCCTGGAACCAAAACTAGGCTGATTGTGTGCACAGTAGGTTCCTACCTACAGTATTGTTGCTTTGTCTTTAAGCAGCATAAATGTTGGGGTCAGACATGCTTGGGCTTATGGGCAAGTGTCTCAATTTCTTTGAGTTCGTTTCCATTTCTAAAACTGGGTTACTTATTCCATTAGGATTCTTGAGAGACACTGTGTCCAACATTGCTGGCTATTCCATAGTCATAACACTTAACTAATAACATGTTGGCATACTTTATACAACAAGCAAACAATGAGAAGTGAGGCTAGGAATAAAGTCCAGGGGCAGACAGAAAGTATTGCTGAAAACCTTATTCAATTCGAAAATGCATCTTCAGCTTCAGTTTTGAGACTTTTGATGCCTCTTCTGTCCTAACTTACTATTTATCATGGTTTCCTGAATTCCCTTGAGATGGCTATTGCCAAGCCCTAGCTAAGGTGCCCCTCAATGATAGCGGGGGAAATGACATGTATTGTGTTAAGCAGCTGAATGATTCTGGGGTTATCAGCAGAGATTTTCAACTTTCAATACAGAGGCAACTCAGAAAGCTTAACCAATGCCCTCCACTATTGTGACCATAGAGTGTTCACCCCACTTTGTAACAGTGGGGCGAGATGTGAATTATTACTCAAGGAAACAAAGAAACGGTTCCAGATGACAACGTGTAGTGTAAGAGAAGCTCTACGCTACTCTTAATCAACAGGGACAAAAGGCCAAATGACGGAAATCCTCTTAGAGACTGACAGTGCCAAATAAGCCTCTTTGACAAATCGTGCTCTGTCAGTTTTAGGCAAATTAGCAAGTTCAAATAGGTGGCAACTATTCCTATCTCTCCAGCTGTGGTGATTCTCAGGCTCAGTGTGATGCTTCTAACTGCTTGCCTGATCAAAATGCCTAAAAGCTGTGTCCATCCCTCCAGAGGATCATTGAAAGGAAATGGAAGCGTACCCTCTGGAGCCTGCCAATCTTCTCCAACATGGGCTCTGTTTGACTGGCATGTGACACTCCTATTCACAGTATGGGGGAAGCCCAGGAAGAGATAGTGTGATGTGCTTAGGCACATCACAATTTTTTTAAAAGAAGCCTTTTTTAAAGGAGAAACTATCCACTTGCTGCTCTTCTCAATTCTAAAATGTTCATGGAACATTGATTTTTTCCCTTTTTTATTGAAACACCATGATTTACAAAGTAAAAAGGTTTTCATAATACTGTTGAGAGAAAAATTCATACTTCAACACCACTCCCACCACCAGTGTGTTCCCACCACCAAAGACCCTCATTTCCCACCCACCCCAATTCCCATTCCTGCCCCTCAGCTGGCACTAATTACATTGACAGTTAAAGTACATACATGGCAATGTTATTGATGAATCCGTTCTCTTCCCTTTTGTTTGTTATGGGAGAATCTGGCCAAATTCTGTTCTTGAATTTACTTTCTGAGTTTCTAGACCATGATTGGTTTCCGATAGTTTGATGTGCCACATGGCAGCTTTGTGGTTGTGCGACTTGGGGAAAGCCGGACTGCAGCTCTGCCCCATGTCTGAGTTTCTGCATCACGATGGACAGCCCCCGTGGAACATTTGTTATTATTATTTTATTATACCACCTTGAGACATACAATTACAAAGGTATTCATAATTGGGTTTCCATCATAGAGTGTTCCAGCACCCATCCCTCTACCAGTGCCCTATTCCCCTAACAATCCCTCCCACCCAGCCTCTATAACAGGCCCCTTTTCTTTCTCTTCTCTCTCTTTCCCTCTCCATCTCTGTCTCTGTGTTTCTCTCTCTTCTTTTACACATTGTGACTTGCCCTACAGATATGTGCAGGTTAACATGTAAGTCTCTGTGTGTACATTCAATGGTGAGTTTTAGTCTGACATTACCATTCCCCATCAGTCACCCCAGTTTGTTACACCTACAATGATCATTACAGATAATGATCATTATGATCATTACACATAAATACAATGATCTTGTATTTATGTGCAAGATCCTGGAAAGTCTGCCACGCAGCCACAGAGAAGCCATGCACCTGAACAGTGTAGATCTGGTCTGTAGCTTATCCGGTTTTGCTTGTTGTGGTAGCTGCCTGCTTGTAGCCACACCTGTTGGGGCATGGAGATGCAAGGAATGGGGGAGGGGCTCTGATCCCCACTCCAAGTCCTGCTGGCACAACCTCCCCCATGTGTCTGCTGGCCCTAGGAGCTATGTTGCTCTCAGCCAGGGACCGAGTTTTTCTGTCCTCCTGTGGCTCCATGGAACATTTAAAGTCAAAACTTCTGAAACTTTTTAACTCCTTTTTGGGGATATAGCATCCTGTGTTTCCTCTGCCTTGGGTCTATCTCAGCATCCAAAATAATAAGTAAAAAATATGAAGAGTGAAATTTTTTTTGAAGTGGCTCTTATATCGGATCAGTAAGAAATGCTGTTTTTAAACCTAATTTCTTTTAGGGGGTTCTAGTCAGCACTTAACAGCTTGTCTCGTTAGTACAGTGCTTGGATATCTTTGTTGAGGACACTGATGCTGGCTTTGGGAAGATATTTAAGAGGAATTTTTTAAATATTTCTTTTTTTGGACTTTGTATAAGTAAATTCTTATCACTAGAGTATGTGATGATTGATATGCTTTGTTTTTAGGTCATAGAACACGTGCAAAAAAAATTGAGCTAGTTGTGTCCTAGGTAGGCTAATGCCTCTATAGACTTTCTCCCGTCCAGTTCCAGGTTGGGAAGTTAGCTCCGTTAAAAATTTAAACTGCTGCTGAGTGTTATATCTCTGGCTGGTCTCTTGACTATTCTAAGATTATTCTATCTCCTTCTGCCTTCTACATGTATCTATTAAACTATCCCAGTTTGGTGGTTTTCAACCTCTTTATACTGGTAAACCAGCCACTTGGCCATAAACTAGACATTTGAAAATTCTATTAGTCTTCTAGTCTATTAAATAGCTAAAACGTTTAATTTTCTTTTATTACTATCAAATAACTACATGTATTTATTCATTCCTTTCTGTCTCAAAAAGTCATTAAATGTTAGACCATAGATCAATCTGACTTGCACTCATTTTTGCAAGTAGTATTACATTGGAACACAGTAATATTAGTTTATTCATGAGTTGTCCAGTCTTTGTTATAAACAATGAGTTGAAAAGTGGTGATGAGATAGGTAACCTGTAAAGCCTAAATTATTTACCTTCTGTTCATTGGAAAGTTTGCCGGTGCCTGTTCTGAGGAAGCATAATGATGATCTTACATAAATCTGTCTCTGTCCCAACCATGGAGTCCACTTCCCCCAGGTTCATTCTTTATTCCTATCAATTGCTTATCAGATTTTTCAGTTCTCTGGGGAACCAGAGTGATAGTACAGAGGGTAGGGCATTTGCCTTGCACTTGGCTGACCCAGGGTTCGATCTCCCACATCCTGATTGGTCCCCTGAGCACTGCCAGGAGTAATTCCTGAGTGCAAAGCCAGTAGTAACCTCTGAGCATTGAGTGGTGGTCAAAAAGCAAAAAAAAAACCCAGATTTTCAGTTCTCCTTTCAGTCATTTCTCTACCATTGTTTAATTTGGGTTGCTTTAATTAAAGATATTTGAGTTCCTCAGATATTAAAAATTGGAGGAACAATACCTGTTTAGAATCAAAAGTAACTCTAGGTTGTTTCTGAGTCAGTACTCTATAGGGATGCTCCAACCCAATCTTCTGCCTGCCTGTTAAATATTTCCAGTTGCTCAGGATGTACCCATCTTAACACCAAATGGGGCTAATACTCCCACACCACTGTGCTTTCCTTGTACCAGTCTCCTGAAATAACTTCCTCCCATTCACTTGTTTGCTCTTCTGACCCTGCTTTTGAAAATTAAGCTGGAGTAACACCTTGTCCAAACAAAATCACTTCTCTCTCAATCCAGTCTCTTCTAGCATACCCACCTTCATGCATTTTATTGGCCTTAACTATCACATCCTATCTTGTATTTCCCCCTTCTTCTGCAGCAATGGCAGAATCTTTGCCTTATCTTTGTCTTTAGCTATCTCTCTCTATATATATACACATATATATACATAAATATATATATGTGTATATATATGCTTATGTCTTAACTTAAATTCTGTTTAATTGATTTGGTGATTTGGATTTCTCTTAACAGAAATTTGAAGCATGTGAATGAAGGATCTGAGACTTCCTAACCCATTTTCCCTGAAATAAAATATTTGAAAGCCTGAAGAATAAATAACAGGTGTGTCACATAACTCTTGACAATTGTGTCAGCTTTTATAAATTCCAGTCCCCGTTTTATCATTTTTTAAAAAAAATGATAGACCTGCTTGATTTTTATAAGTCAACCCTGTTGTTCCACAAATCGGTATCTTATATGGAAATGCCAAGATAACAATATACAACTGCACGTTTTTTTAAACTGAGACTCTTTAAGACTGAATTTGCATGATAATGTCTGTGGAATTTCATTTATCCTTCCTGTTGAGAGCACCAGTTTGAGTTCTGAATTGATAATGAGCACTGCCTCTTCAAGGGAATTAGCTGGAGAAAATAGCAATGTATGTCAGGGTTGGTTTTATGATTTCAGAAGGATGGTTATAAATAACCTTTATGGGTTTTCTTGAAGGCATATTTTATATGAAATATAGCTCATCAGTTTAAGTCTTTCTTAGATCTGCCATCCCTGCTGTTGTGTTATTAACTAATTTAATTCCTCCTAATGGTTCGACCTTAGCATAGCATGTGGCAATGTGGTACTCTGAAAACCAGAGGGTTGGACTCTCTTTTTAGACCTCAGCATGCTTTATTCATGTTTGAATTCTGCAGTCACAACCCTGATAAGTTCTATGGATCCATGAGCAGCCCAACTTAAGGGGAACAAGCCAACAGTGTAGCTGTGTTGACAAACACCTTTTGAGAGGAAAACAGAACCAAGAACAGATTTATCACAATAACTATTATTTAAAAAATGAACAGCAGATATTAAGTATTTTAAGTAAAATGTTAGGCAAATTTTAGTGTTGATTTGTCTTTATGACATAGTGTCTTAAAATTCTGATATATAATATCTTATAAATGTGGTTAAATATGTCTGGACGATTACAGGAGATTGGAGACCCAAAGCAATACTTTAAAAATAATCCATAATGTGCACCTAGTCACAGAGATGGTGGCATAACTAATTTCTTGGTATCAAATGATTGTTTTTAACTGAAAGCAGACCCATTTCTAGTATGCTACACAATTCTTCCTCTGCTGTTGAATTTTCTCTTTATATTACATTAAAATTCTCAGGGGCCTGGAGGGAATAGCTCAATAGCTGATAATACAGTCAGGTTTTTTAAATACCCAGTGTCCTACATAAGCCAAACACGATACCAGCAGCTCTATGATCTCCAGCTCTGCAAGTAATTTTCAGAGCACTATAGCCAGGTGTGTGTTAACACCACAGAAACAGACGTGTGAGCACTGACTACTGACCCCTGATAATCACAACCAACATAACTTGCATGTGATGAGCATGGCCCCCAGAGAGCAGTTGTGCATACATCACAGGTAAGGAGTGTAAATGTAATTGAGCAGCAAGCACTGTTGTCAGACCTGCAAACAACTGACATGTAAGAACATGTCAGTAAGAACAATAAATGGGCAGAGCCAGTCATATGTGCAAACCCTGGCCATAACAATATCAGCATCAACAGGAAAGAGGGAAGTAAACATAATAAAAAAGGTAAGTTCTCAAACTGGAGATGTAAAGGTAGAGGGCACGTTTTATGTGTGCAAGGCCCTGCATTCAAGCCCCAGCACAGTAGTAGTGTCCAGTCACAGGCATGCCTCTTCCCAGAGATGTGCTTCCCAGAAATCTTTCTTGAAATCTCTTTAAATCTGGTGTAATTGTTGCCATCCTAGGGTGTTTTCTCTGCCCTGCGGACCCAGGATAGCTGACATTTGTTTAGTGCTACTGATGGAGTAGAAAACCCCATTTGACCTTTTTTACGTATTAACTCTTTTTTAATTCTCACAAGCCACAATTACAATTCTCTGGGTTGACTCTAGGACCATGACCAATAGCCCATATTCCAAACACAACACCATATTCTGTCTATTATGTTAAACTAGAATACCTGGTTTTATCAAGCACTATATAAACTACAGAGCCTGGCAAGCTACCCCTGGTGTATTTGATATGCCAAAAACAGTAACAATAATGGAACTCATTCCCAACGAATGGAAATGTTACTGGCACCCGCTCGAGCAAAACGATGAACAAAGAGAACACAAGTGACACAAGTGATATAAATGTGTTGGTTGTCTATCCCCATTCTGTGGCCATGGACTGAGTACTTAGTCTTTTGCCAGGACTACTGAAAATGTTGCTCTCAGAACAGCACAGTTGCTAACAACCAAATTAGCTTAAGTAAATTAACCATTAAGAAAATCTGAATAGAGAAGGGAACAATGTGCTAACAATTATTGGAAATGATAATACCAACCTAGAACTGAGCATTGAGTGTAGGCAAAGAGATACACATGATAACCTCTAAATGTATGTATTGCAAGCCACAATGTGTAAGAGATGGGGAGAGAGAGAGCGAGAGAGAGAGAGAGAGAGAGAGAGAGAGAGAGAGAGAGAGAGAGAGCAAAGTGCCTGTAGGCAGCCCGGGGTGGGGAAGGGAATCAAGGGACATTGGTGGTGAGAAATGGGCACTGGTGGAGGGATAGGCACTGGAACACTGTATGACTGAAACCCAAACATGAACATCTTTCTAATTATATATATACATATATATTAGATATATATAGATATATATTAGATATATATATAGATATATATTAGATATATATATCATGGTGTTATAAAAATTTTAAAAGAATCTGAATATAAAGTAATAAGAATGTATAGTCCTGATGTGTTTCAAATATTTGTGCTTTTATAAATGATGCCTACAACAATATTCAAGTAATTTCCACCTATCTGTTTACTCTGGCCTAGTAGATGCTACCTCAAACTCAAGAGATTATACTTCACAATTTCCAGATTCCCAAGAGGCAAAGGAATTTCTCCAAAAAATTCTTTGCTACCTACGTTAGTAAATTGAATATAGACACTTTTAGTTGTTGTACTTTGGCTATTTTTTTACCTTGTAGGTAATGTAGGTAGGGAAATTTCCTTGGGCAATAATGCAAATGTGATCTGGAGGTAAGATAAACAGAAGTGTAACTGCAGATGCCTTTATAGCTCTAATATAGATGACAGACCTGAAGTGAGTGAGTGGTTGTTACTGTGACCCCAGAGCAGGAAATCCCAAACCATGCAGATGTGATAGAGTGTGCTATAGAAGTCACACAGACCAAGCCCTGCATTTCACAACAGTTGATGAAATGTTTTAATTTTCTCCAAATCACATCAGTTTATTAATTCCTAAATCAAACTCCGATTTGTGTGTTTCGTTTTCCAGTCTGAAAATGTTTGCTTTGAGACCAATTCAAGTAAATTATCCTATAGAACTCCCTTCCAAAATAGAATTTCATTAGAATTAATACTTTGCCTTCATTTCATGTGGTCTTAGATCCATTTGTTTCTTTTATGAAATTCCTAGCCATTTCATAGAATTGTCAGAGATTTCTTTCTTCCTTTTCTCACAAACCCAAAACTTGACAGCAAATGTTGTCAACATTGAAGAAGAGACTGAAGTCCAAAAAAGTAAAGTGTAGTCTGAGAACTGGGAAAACTTTCCTGGAAGGAAATCTGACATAAAAGCTTATCGGGAGATGTCATAAGTGGTTTAGATTAGTAATCAGAAATAGCTCACCCTGGAGAAAAAAAGGTTAAGAACTAAGCCCTGATTCTGTTAAAAATATTTTATATTTATCAAGAGATTACAAAGTATGTAATATTCTATCTATACTTGCATAGAAAGGAGAAGGGATGATTTGAGGTGTTGTTTTCCTTACCAGTGAGAATAAAATCCCCCTTCCTAGGGAAAAAAAATTAATTCTTGTTTGAAGACTCAGTTTTCTTGAAAACTGAGTTCTCCATTCTACATGAGCTTCTTAAAGGAACCCAAAATAAGGATGTAAATAATATAAAACAACTATAAACCCTTAACTTGAATTATGAAGCTGATTATCAAGCAGTATGGGGAGCTGTGGGGTGGGGGAAGAGGATGACTAGAAGTAATTTAAGGATTGAGGTGGAGGCTCTTGGGTACTTTGATATTGAGTGTGTACATTTGGTAGTAACTGTACATCAAAGCCAAAAATGTTGCTATTTTAATCACATGACCTAAATTGTAATAATGATAAAATAATTACGAGAACCCCATGAGCTGGATTGTGTATCAAGAGAAATAAATTTTGAAAAAATGAACGGATCCTGTCAGGTGGAATTATGTGAGAGATATAAATCCCAGAACATGTGAGAAGGGATAGGGTAAGAAAGAGGTGGCTAAAAATTTAATTTAAAGGAAAATTTCAAATGTTTATCTGAAAATAACATAATGTAGTATCAAGTTATTATCTCTATTCTACAGGTTTTTTGGGGGGTCACACCCCGCAATGCTCAGGAGTTATTCCTGGCTCTACACTCAGGATTTGCCCCCATAGCACTCGGGGGACCATATGGGTTGCCAGTGAATCCAACCCGGGCTGGCTGTGTTCAAGGCAAATGCCCTACCCACTGTGCTATCACTCCAGCCCAATTGATTCTACAGTTGTTAATGTACACAAATATATGGCATTCAAACTCCAACTCTTATTTTTCTTATTTTTTAATCACTGTGCAAAATCACCATTACAAAGCTGTTTATTATTGGGTTTCAGTCATCCAGTGTTCCAACACCCATCCCTCCACCAATGCACATTTCCCAATACCAATGTGCCGTTTCCCTTCCACTCCAGGCCCCACAACCTGCTTCTATGGGAGGCACTTTGCTTCTTCTCCTCCTTCCTCCTCCTTTTTCTCTTTTTCCTTGTCCTCCTCCTCCCTCCTCCTTCGCTCCTCCCTCCCTCATTCTTCCTCCTTCCTCCCTACTCCCTCCTCCCCTCCTTGCCTTCTCTTTCTCCTCTTCTTTGCTTTTGCCCATTCTCCTGCTCCTCCTCCCTCCTCCTCCTCCTGTTCCTCCATCTCCTTCCTTCCTCCTCCCTCTCCCTCTCTCTCCTTTTGCACATTGCGATTTGTAATACAATGAAGGGTTGTCATGTATATCCTTTTGCCTGCTTTCAGTACTCAGTTCCTAATCTAGTGTTACTATTTCCAATTATTATCAAACTGGTCCCTTCACTATTTCACCTAACCTCCACCCCTCATACATTTGTGATAGATTCCAACCCTTGACAAGTCATTGTGCTCTGTTTTTCCTGGCCTTGGATAGTATTTGCCGGGAACGCCGCCGGGGTCCCCGACAGTGTCGGGACAGAGGTTCTCTTCTACCTCCAAGGACGCGGGAGAACAGATGAAAACTCACGAGTCGGTTCAGTTCCAAAATGGCTTTTAATAGTACAAAAGCTCTTCCACAGCACTCCAACATAATGAACAAACTTTACCTCTGGTCCGAACTTAGACCATACAAAAGAGCCTAAGTCTCCCACCAAAGAGAGAGGATCTCACCCGAGCTGAGTCCTACCCAGAAAGAGCAAAAGGCCAAAGAGCAAAAAGCCAAAAGCAAAAGGAGCCCAACAGCCCAAAAGGCAAAGTGAAGCATGAAGAGACCTCAAGTCAGCCCCTTATATACACCAAAGTAATCCAACCGGGAGGGGCATGTCAACAAAGAACTCTAAACAGAGTGTAGTGCCACACCCTATTGCAGGTATAAACAAAGGTTATGCCAAGGTCTAATCCTTTCTACCAAGATTATCTCTTATGTAAAACACTGGAAAGGGGGGCTGGTAAAAGTAATACATCTTAACTTCATGAGCTTCATGTAATCTAGATGGTACCCACAAGGTCCTTCTTATTATCTGCACCAGGGTGATTCTGAGTATCTTGTTCTTGTGTACTGAAGGGGTCACACTCGCCTGCTTAGAGCAAACTAGTATGATCCTTCCTATAGTCTTCCTATAGTCTCAGCGTAGCCAGGGTGGTAGTCTCCTGGTAAATTCTAACTGTCCCACACTGATGCAGTGGGTATAAAGAGGAGCTGTGCCCAACATAGAAGTCTTAGTAGGTGTATAAGTCAGAAGTTATTCAATCAAGGTGACTTGTGTAACTACCACACCCTCTAGCAGTGTTTACATAGAAGAGAAGTCTCATTAGAATGAACCTTGACTTAAGTAGATTAAGCTGGGAGTGGGCAAAACAACAAAACTCCCAGAATAGCTAAACCTGTCCTCCAACAAGTATTCACATACCATTTTTTATATTCCACAAATGCAGTCATTCTATATCTGTCCTTTTCCTTTGGACTAATTTCACTCAGCATAAACCTCTCCATGTCCATCCATTTATAGGCAAATTTCCTGACTTCATCTTTCCTAACAGCAGCATAGTATTCCACTGTATAGGCGTACCATGTTTCTTTATCCAGTCATCTGGTTCTAGGTCACTCAGATTGTTTCCATATGCTTGCTGCAAGAACATAGAATTGTAGATGGTATTTCTGCTGTGTTTTGTGGCAAACTTCATATCTCCCTCATCTGTCATTTGTAGAAAAGCAAAGCACTGCAGTTCACTTATACATATTTTAAAATATTTTGGGGGCGGGGCGATGACCCAGCGGGTAGGGCATTTGCCTTGCACGCGGCAGGCCTATGACAGCCTGGGTTCAATCCCGGCATCCCCATATGGTCCCCGAGCACTGCCAGGAGTAATTCCTGAGTGCAGAGCCAGGAGAAACCCCTGAGCATTGCCGGGTGTGACCCAAAAAAACAAAAGCAAAAAAAAAATTTGGTGCTCTATCTTTAAAAACAAGAATTTTTTGAAAAACAAAATCTTAGAATCACTTATTAATATTGCAAACACTCAGATGTCTTAGGATCATCTAAGACGAATGTTTAAATTATCTCATAAATGAGGCTGTTTCATGCAACATAAAATAATCACTTGTTATTTCTATGTTTATATAATCATGACCCAGCTGAAGGCAGAAACCACCCACACTGGAGAAGCCTCATTCCCTTAAGTGACTCACCTACTCAAAGGTAAGAACCATTCTGATCTTGACTTTTATGTACCTGGAATTGTGCATTATATGCTGTTTGGGTTTGGTCCAACATTGTGAGGCTCAAATTTTTTGAAGAATATTTGTAGATTTAAATTTTCCATGTGTGTGCTTGATCAGACTGGATAGAATGTTGCATAATATCTTAGGTTCATTGGTCTAATGCTTGGCTTAAGTCAATCTTTTTTCTCATTGGACTGGAAGATCTATCTGGACTGAATCTGGTTTTACAGACCCCAAGTATAGCATTATCATTTTTTCTCCTTATGATGTTGGTATTTGGTTAATATATTTATGTGATCTATAAATAAAACATTGGCACGTGATAGGGTCCAATGGAAATGTTACTGCTGCCCACTCGAGCAAATCGATGAATAACGGGATCCAAGTGATCAAGTGGATATGTGTAATAATTCCTAATATGTGTCCTGATAAATATCCCAATATTTGATAAAGGAGTGAAAATATCTTGATTTTTCACTCCTTTATCATAAGATGTCTTTTTCTCTTAGTTTTTGTTTAAATTCTGTGTTAATGAAAATACAGTGTTCCCTATCTTTTGATTCCCATTAGCATGGAATGCGTTTTAGTTCCTTGTGTTATCTTTAAAGCTGAGATTTCTTGCAGGTGATTTATTGTTGACTATTAGTTTTTACTTGCTTTGTTGGCTTGTTTTTGGCCTACCAGACACTCTGTTTTTTGACATATTCAACATGTTTGTACTGAGCTACTGTTGATGAGAATGTGTGGATATAAAATTGTTTTCTGGCTGGTTTTAATTTATAATGTTTGTTTTTCTCTCTGTCTCTATGAGCCATTGTATATGAAAAAATTTTGGTGATAATACTGCTATTCTCCCTTTTGTATGCCTGAATTATGCTTTAGCTTTACGGTTAACATGAGTATTACTGAAGATATCGCATATAAAGTGTTTTGAAACAAGATCCATGCAATTCACTTCACTGATGTATTGCTTAAATCTCACATTTGTTTTTGCTTTTGTTTTTCTCTTTATATATTTGTCACTTGTTTTTTTAAACAGCTCTCAGGATATTTTACATGCTGTAATATGCTGATTGTTTCCATAGTGTTGAACATGTTTCTCACTCTGTCAAGAAAGATTGTGAATTAGAACCAAAGACATAATTAGAATCAAGCTTTGGTTTTTTGTGACAGTGAGTGTCTTAAAGCAATTCACTCCTTTTCTCTTACAATATCAACAACAAATTCTGTACTATTCTTCAATTCAAGGTTATAATTAAAGACTTTATTTGAAAGAGGTCAGATAATAAAATACAAATGAAATTTTATCTACTAATCTATGCATATATACATATAGATACTATAAATCAATGTTAACATATTTGTTAAAGTGAAGATTTATAGGTATGTGGTCAATTGTATTCTATGTGATTATATTTTATAATGGTAATATCTTACGCCCATATTTGTTATCTCTAAGGGAAGTTCCCCAGCATGCTCCCCCTTAACCACACTCGTTCTCATTGTGAGATTGAGAGCAGAGGAGAGAGTGAGGCACCCTGGCTGTCAACAAACCTTTCAGCAACTCTCCCTCATTGTTTACCATTAAAAATTCTAGTCTTTAAATTTTCTGAAGTTAAATTTCTTGTTGGAAAAAACACCTTTAGCATTCAAATCCTCTTGAGAAGATGGTTTGTGATGTTTTCATATTTTTATGTGTGTGATAGAAGTAAATGTCTCACTAAATTGCAAGGAACTTACACCATAAATGAATTGATAAATGTAATTTTCTAAACCTCTATCCTTGAGGCAGTGAGCTCCACATTCTGAATCTGGGGGTGTTTTGGTAAAATACCAATGGGCTAAAAGCTTTTCCTCAAGGTCAGTCAGACACTCACATTTTCAATGGAACAACAGTGTGTTTGTTCAGGAACCGTACATAAAACAATAAGCTAGTACTGGAGGCATTTAAGTTAAATACCAGTAAAACTCTTCCTAGACAAGAATCTTCAGATAATATACAAAAGCAAGGAGGCCTTTTGTTTCTAAGAACATCTGTAAATAGGGTGTGTTAGCTTTAAAAGTCAATTATCATCTATTTAGGTACTAGTCTGTTCAAGAAGGGAGACATTCACAACATCGGCAACTATCGCCCCATCTACCTGTTTTCCGTCATCTACAAGCTGTTTACACGAGTCACCCTGAACAGGATTGGCAGAACACTAGATGAAGGACAGCCATGAGAGCAAGCAGGGTTCGGAAAGGATTCAGCAAATCGACCATATCCACACAGTAACCAAGCTCATTGAGGTTTGTAGGGAATACAAGATGCCACTCTGTCTAACGTTCATTGATTTACAGAAAGCCTTTGATTCTGTAGAGACTGAAGCAGTCATCGAAGCCCTAGCCAAACAGGGTGTTCAAACCCAATACATCAAGATCCCTTGTGAGCTCTACTAAGGATTCACCACCAGGATCTCACCATTCTATAAAGAAGTGATCATTGATGTCAAAAGAGGGGTTTGACAAGGCATACCATTTCACCAAAACTTTTCAGCGCCACCCTCGAGAACATCATGTGGCAATTAGAATGGGAAGGAATGGGAGTGAAGATAGATGGTCAGCAACTACACCACCTCCGCTTCCCTGATGACATCGTTCTAATAACACCAAACATTAGCCAAGCAGCACAAATGCTGGCTGACTTTGACCGAGAATGTGGAAAGATAGGTCTACAGCTGAATCTAAAGAAAACCATGTTTATGAAGAATGAACTAGTTCCAGAGGCCCCATTCACTCTCAGTGGAACAAACATCTCTGAATGCAGCAGTTATGTGTACCTAGGTCGAGAAGTCAACATGATGAACGACCTAAAACCTGAGCTGCGCAGGAGAAAGAGAGCAGCATGGAATGCCTTCAAAGGCATCGAAGAAATAGCTAAAAGGACAAAGAACCTCCAGCTCCAGGCACATCTCTTTGACTCCACAGTTCTACCTGCATTAACATACACCTCAGAGACCTGGACCCTACGAAAGCAGGATGAGAATGCTACTCGGGTCTCTCAGAGAGGAATCGAAAGACCTATGCTTGGAATATCACACCTCAAGTGAGAGAAGGAATCCGGAGTTCCAACCTCCGTCACTGTTCCAGAATCAGGGACGCTGTCTCGTCCCTGTCACTCATAGGGAGTAATCATTTAAGGAGCATTACAGTAATTATGACTGCTTCATAATGGAAACTGAAGCAGTCATCGAAGCCCTAGTCAAACAGGGTGTTCAAACCCAATACATCAAGATCCTTCGTGAGCTGTATTATGGATTCACCACCAGGATCTCACCATTCTACAAAGAAGTGATCATTGATGTCAAAAGAGGGGTTCGACAGGGTGATACCATCTCACCAAAACTCTTCAGTGCCACCCTCGAGAACATCATGAGACAATTAGAATGGGAAGGAATGGGAGTGAAGATAGATGGTCGGCAACTACACCACCTCCGCTTTGCTGATGACATCGTTCTAATAACACCAAACATTAGCCAAGCGGCACAAATGCTGGCTGACTTTGACCGAGAATGTGGAAAGGTAGGTCTACAGCTGAATCTGAAGAAAACTATGTTCATGAGAAATGAACTAGTTCCAGAGGCCCCATTCTCTCTCAATGGAACAAACATCTCTGAATGCAGCAGTTATGTGTACCTAGGTCGAGAAGTCAACATGATGAATGACCTAAAACCTGAGCTGCGCAGGAGGAAGAGAGCGGCATGGAATGCCTTCAAAGGCATCGAAGAAATAGCTAAAAGGACAAAGAACCTCCGGCTCCGGGCACATCTCTTTGACTCCACCGTTCTCCCTGCATTAACATACGCCTCAGAGACCTGGGCCCTACGAAAGCAGGATGAGAATGCTATTCGGGTCTCCCAGAGAGGCATAGAAAGAGCTATGCTTGGAATATCACGTCTCACTCAAGTGAGAGAAGGAATCCGGAGTTCTGACCTCCGTCGCTATTCCAGAATCAGGGACGCTGTCTCGTTTGCCAAGGCATCAAAAATCAGATGGGCTGGACATGTAATGCGATTTGGAGACAACCGCTGGACTAGAGCCGTTACCGACTGGATCCCACGGGATGTCAAAAGATCACGTGGCCGCCCACCTACAAGATGGTCAGACTTCCTTGTTAAGACCCTGAAGGAACGGTTTGAGGCTCTTCATATTCCTGAATCAACCAGATGCCATTGGGCTACATTGGCACGTGATAGGGTCCAATGGAAATGTTACTGGCGCCCGCTCGAGCAAATCGATGAGTAACGGGATTCAAGTGATTCAAGTGACAGTAATTATGATCTTTTACCTAGAAAATGATAGGCAAAATCTAAAATATTTTGTTTTCATGTGATATTTTCTGGCAAAATTTTATAGAAACTTTTCAGATGTTTTATGTTTCAATTTCCCAGGATCAAATATTAAGCTTATGTAATTTCTAATTTCTTCTTGTGCCAATGATACATGAAATGAGGGTGGAGTGACAATGTGGCAGTATCCTTGAGAAACGTGAAAGCACCATGTCTATATATTCTGACATAAGGTCAATAAAGACATGAGATTTAGAATCTATTTAGAAGATTTAGAAGCTTTGCATGAAGTACTGTTTTTGCTTGACCTGTAGGGTGACAGTCATGGGAACTGAATAGAAGAAATCGTAGTTACATAAGCACTGGTCCCTTCTCTTTCCTGTTTTGTTCCTGCTCCTACTATCCAACTCCTTCTAAGACATTTTTGTGAGTTTCTTACGAGATGGTAGCCCACATGCCTCTTCAAAAATGGCCATTCGTATCTTCACTAATGCTGGAAAATATTCAATATGACAGGGATGAAGCTCATCTGTTGAAGTTAGTGATTTTGTGATATTTGTGAAATTTATACAGTGGAAAGAAAACCTTTGTCAGCTTTCCTTCTGGCTCAAGAGCTATATATACATATATATATATACATATATATATACATATATATATATATCACAAGTGGCAACACCGTTCATCAATAAATGCTGGAGATCAGAGTTGACTACAAGAGTATACCACTTACACGCTACCCGTGTTGTATTTGATATGCCAAATACCAGTAACAATTATAGACTTCATTCTCATGACCTGATGGAATGGTTTGAGGCTCTTTATGTTCCTGGAGCAAGCAGATGCTCTTGGGCTCTACTAGCATGAGACAGGACATATATGAGATGTTACTGGTGCCTGCTCGAGCAAATCGATGATGAACGGGAAGACAGTGATACAGTGATACACTTACTGTTTACTGTGCTCCTGTCAGCTTCCTTTCTCCTGCTTGGACCATTTTTATCCTTGTGATTCCAATGACTTACCTATGTTTTTGCTTGTAGAATCCAAAATCTACTGAAGAAGAACTTAATAGATTCCTCATCTTTTACTAATGTGTAATTGACTATTAGTATTGTGAAAGGAAATCAGATTAT
The DNA here is from genome assembly GCA_021461705.1 of Cryptotis parvus. Classification (NCBI taxonomy): domain Eukaryota; kingdom Metazoa; phylum Chordata; class Mammalia; order Eulipotyphla; family Soricidae; genus Cryptotis; species Cryptotis parvus. Next base: position 44,673 of record JAJIBD010005735.1, read on the forward strand.
GAAAGGAAAAATCTACAGGCAATATCAATTTTACACTTATCCTCTGTAAATTGCTCTTAGCATTTTTCTGTCCTGTTTCTAATCTGGACAGAAGAATATTTAATAGAATAAATACAACTCACTTCTGATGTGATTTAAAACAATCACTTGATCACTTGAATCCCGTTATTCATCGATTTGCTCAAGCGGGCACCAGTAACATTTCCATTGGACCCTATCACCTGCCAATGTAGCCCAATGGCATCTGGTTGATTCAGGAATATGAAGAGCCTCAAACCATTCCTTCAGGATCTTAACAAGGAAGTCTGACCATCTTGTAGGTGGGCGGGCACGTGATCTTTTGACATCCCCTGGGATCCAGTCGGTAACGGCTCTAGTCCAGTGGTGGTCTCCAAATCGCATTACATGTCCAGCCCATCTGATTTTCGAAGCCTTGGCAAACAAGAGAGCGTCCCTGATTCTGGAATAGCGACGGAGGTCAGAACTCCGGATTCCTTCAATCACTTGAGTGAGACATGATATTCCAAGCATAGCTCTTCGATTCCTCTCTGGGAGACCCAAATAGCATTCTCATCCTGCTTTCATAGGGCCCAGGTCTCTGAGGCATATGTTAATGCAGGGAGAACGGTGGAGTCAAAGAGATGTGCCCGGAGCTGGAGGTTCTTTGTCCTTTTAGCTATTTCTTCGATGCCTTTGAAGGCATTCCATGCTGCTCTCTTCCTCCTGCACAGCTCAGGTTTTAGGTCATTCATCATGTTGACTTCTTGACCTAGGTACACATAACTGCTGCATTCAGAGATGTTTGTTCCATTGAGAGTGAATGGGGCCTCAGGAACTAGTTCATTTTTCATGAACATAGTTTTCTTCAGATTCAGCTGTAGACCTATCTTTCCACATTCTCGGTCAAAGTCAGCCAGCATTTGTGCTGCTTGGCTAATGTTTGGTGTTATTAGAACGATGTCATCAGGGAAGCGGAGGTGGTGTAGTTGCTGACCATCTATCTTCACTCCCATTCCTTCCCATTCTAATTGCCACATGATGTTCTCGAGGGTGGCGCTGAAGAGTTTTGGTGAAATGGTATCACCCTGTTGAACCCCTCTTTTCACATCAATGATCACTTCTTTGTAGAATGGTGAGATCCTGGTGGTGAATCCGTAATACAGCTCACAAAGGATCTTGATGTGTTGTGTTTGAATGCCCTGTTAGGCTAGGGGCTTTGATGACCCCTTCAGTCTCCACAGAATCAAAGGCTTTCTGTAAATCAATGAACGTGAGACTGAGTGGTATCTTGTACTCCCTACAAACCTCAGTGAGCTTGGCTACTGTGTGGATTGGTCGATAGAGACTTTTATTGCCGTTCAGATATAGCTCCATGAATATTTTTCTGGAGCTGTTGTTTTTATATTATAGGTAAAGTAGTATTTTGTCTTGGTAGTATTGTAATTCAGGTGTAATACTCTGGATAACAAAACTGTCTCCTAACATATTGTCATGTCTCTGGGGAAAATTAATATTTGACACATCATGAAATTACTGGTACCTATGTAGCAACTTTTGTGATGGATTTGTCCTTGGGTCCCATTTCTCCTGGAGGAATGTAAAAATTACAAATATATTTAACTCTATTCTCTGCATATATTTGTGATATACTTGATTCTGTAACTTTTGTGATATACTTGATTCTGTAAACATTTGTAACAAATGTTTTTACTTGGGAAAAGACTGAAAGCTTGAGCTAATCTCTGACTCACATTAGACTTTTAATGGTTCTCAAAAAGCACTTACAGAAAAGAATATGCGAAAAGTTTCTTTTGCTGTCCTTATAAAACATTAACCTTGCCAACACTTCTCAATTTTTTTCTGGAAAAGAAGAGGGAAATGATGTTCCCATGTGTGGGCCTTATTACAAGCAGCAGAGGAAATAGTCACACTCATTGTGTCTCCACCATCTTCCCAACTGGCGTTTCAGTTCATAACTCCTAGGGGGAAAAACACAGAAACAGCTTAAGCTGTCAAAGACTAATGTTATCTTGGGAAGAGAAGAAATTGTACAGCCTTTGGAAAAGGCTGTAAGGATATGGTGTGCAGAGTTCTATTTGTCTACTTGCAGGAAATTTCCTGGAATTACTCATGATAGGTGAAATGCTATGCACTTTTTATTTTCTTCCTGAATGTAGAAAGGTTCTGTATGGAAAGGGAATTTTGGTTGTCCGCTACTGATGATGCCCCAATAATTAAATTTCTATGCATATTCATGTACAATCCTGTCTCCCACCAATGTCTGATCTAAACTAATAGTATGTTACCCTTAGAGTGTGCATGTAGAGGATAACGTGAAGCAGTTTTTGCCAATTCAGCATTTTGTCCTTAAAGTAATGCTAATTTCTTCATTTTTTTATCAAAGTATAATTGACATATTATAATTGACATAGCATTTTTTTTTTGCTTTTTTAGGTCATACCCAGTGATGCTCAGGGGTTTCCCTGGCTCTGCACTCAGGAATTACTCCTGGCGTTGCTCGGGGGACCATATGGGATGCCGGCTATCGAACCTGGGTCGGCATGGGCGGTCGTGTGCAAGGCAAATGCCCTACCCGCTAGACTATCGCTCCGGCCCCAAACATAGCATTCTTTGTCTTCAAATCTCATAATTTAAACTGGCATTGGAACACAATGTTTCTTTATTAATGTTTTTGAACTACCTGCTCTTAAATAGCTGGGTCATATTCATTTCCATTTGGCGAAAATTGTATGCACGATCTTCCATAACCTCTATAAGAATTTACATTCATATCTCTATCCACTACTGTTCAAGAGTTTCTTTTCCTTCTACATCCTTACCAGCTTTCTTTCTTAAATTCTTATGCTAATTATCCTAATTTGTGTGAGGTGACATGCCATTGTAGCTTTGATTTACACTTCCCTAATAAGTTATGAGCATGATTATATGTGTCTGCTTTGGTCACTGTGTTTTCTTTGGAGAAATGTCTTACATCCTTGTAAAAATTAAATGAAGTCTCCATAATAGATGGTAGTATCTACATTTGGTGACAAGAAAATCCAGGTTTAGAGGATGAGATGTAGGTCAGTTGCCCAGGCTTGAAATTTATGGAATATGAGACTGAAATTTGCATGCCTGCAGACATCCTGTCTCCAAGTGCTAAATTCCTTCTACATTATACTCTCTTAGCTATCATCCTCTTGGTAAACAAAAAATTCCCTTTGGCAGTTTTTGAGCTGCAAAGGATACTGCATTTGTCCTGGACTCATGTAATCTGAATGTCACACTATTTCAGAAGAAAAGTAGTGTCAGTCATATCCCTAACCATAAATGGGGAAAGATTCACCATGAATTTGCTAGGCAATTATGGTCCCATTATGTTTCATTACAGTAGGAACAGTGCCAGTTTTAGTAACCGCAAATAAAAGAACTAATAAATGCACATTCTAAGAATCTATGTTTCCTCCCTCACTTTCTAAGCCAGGGCCCAAGGATGAGAATAGAAAATTATGACATGTGCAAATGAACTTTATGGTGTAATAAAGCTAGTTACAGGGAGTGCAAAACCTAGCAAGTGAGGAGTTAAGAGTGCTATATTTAGAAATTCTATATTCAATTTCCAGTTCTTCTGTTTTCTCCTTGAATAATGTTGGGTAGTGTCCTTAACATGTTGTTAAACAGAGGGTTAATGGATAGTTTTAATTTTCTTAGAGACTCATTAGGAGAAAATATTAGCTCATGTTTTAAAATCACCTCTACCATTGTCTCAGGCAAATGAATTTATACTTCAGATTGACTCACTCCACTCCAACCTTGACTCTACCTCTATCACATGTAAAAAATGAGAATGTTAGATTTTTACCTTTCAGTTCTGTATGTGACACAGTTTCTGCCTTGAATAGAGACACCTAAAGGAGATTGATTGGAAAGACAAAAGACAAAGGTTGAATTACTGCAATCATTTCTGCCAGCAAGAACATCATGAAAGTGTTTAAGTATCTCAAACAGATCTCTGCACTCCTAAGTTTATTGCAGCATTTTCCATAATCACAATATGGAAACAACCTTAAGTGTCAACAGATGAAAATAAGTTTGAGGGGGCTGGAGCGATAGCCCAGCGGGTAGAGCGTTTGCCTTGCACGCAGCCGGCCTCTGCCGGCCTGGCTTCGATCCCGGCATCCCATATGGTCCCCCGAGCACCGCCAGGAGTAATTCCTGAGTGCAGAGCCAGGAGTAGCCCCTGAGCATTGCCGGGTGTGACCCAAAAAGGCAAAAAAAAAAGAAAAAGAAGTTTGAACAATATTAAACCATCCTTCCTCATAAGATACATCAATATTTTGTAAGTAATTACATTTCTGGCTCTTTATGCTGTCCATTTTAACTTGTTTTTTAATACTCATATTACAAATCACCTTTTCCAAGAAAGACTTAAAACTGCTAAGATTATGCAAATAGTGTGTACCTAGAAATTCAATGTATCTGTAGGAGGCTTAGAGCAGAAGAGATGGGTATGAGGAAGTGGTTGAATCCAATTAGATCTATAGTATGGCCATTGTGGAAGTATCTATTCTGGGCCCTATCATGACGGCATGAAGATGATCAGTTTAGAGGTCCAGATGCCCAGACACTAATCATTCCATAGAATGACTGATTTGGAAGTTGTTTCTCTTTCTGAAGTTCCTTGTCGAGTAACAACTATATGTGCTTTTTAGGCTCTTCTGATATTCACTGACTACCTGATATCCTTTTTATCTTTAGGTGTTTGATTATGTCTGTTTCTTTTTTGGTTTTTTTTTTTTTTTTTTGCTTTTTTTGGTTCATATCCGGCAGTGCTCAGGGGGTTTCTCCTGGCTCTGCACTCAGGAATTACTACTGCAGTGCTCAGGGACCATATGGGATGCCAGGGATCAAACCCAGGCCGGCATGGGCCGGCCACGTGCAAGGCAAACACCCTACCTGCTGGACTATCACTCAGATTGATTGTGTCTGTTTTACTAAAGCAAGCAGAGTAAATTCTATTTGCAACTAAATCTGACTGCTACATAAAGTTAATCCCATCATTTTAAGATTGTGTTCTTATTTTCATGCTATGTAAGAGTTTTCCTTGGTTAATCTATAAATTTTTGTATGATTAAATTTTTTGTATGATTAAAAAAATCTTAGAAAAACTCCAGGAACCATAGCACATTTTGTATTTCACAGATACAAACTGTAATAAAAGCATGGTTTCTTGGGCCAGAGTAATAATACAGCAAGTAGAGTACTTGCCTTGTACACAGACAGCCAATATTTCTCCCCAGGCACCCTGTATAGTCCCTCAAGTCCCTACCAAAGTGATCCCTGAGCACTGTTGCATGTGATTTCCTAAAAGAAAAAAAATATTTTAAAAAATAGGTTCAGGACATCAGAGACAAACCCAAGTCTTTTCCAATGCCTGTCTCGAATTCATTCCGAATTCATTGACTATATAATACTTTCTACAGAGAAAATATCAGAGCTGCAAAGGAAAGGATAAATGTCAGCTAATTTGATAGAAGAGCATTAAGGGGTCTTAAGAATGCTTAAGTAAAGCATCCTTATAAAGAAATATAAATTATACATTTCAGTCCAGTGCTACCTAACTTCATTATTTTAATAAGCACTTTAAAAATTACTTTACCCCAGAATTCTCAATGTTGATCAGAAACCCACTCTTTCAACAATGGCAAGTGACAGCTTATAAAGTGTAACAACCTGCAATCATTCCTATGAAATTACTCATGATTTTCCAAATTAAACTCCATAGTGCATTCTTATTTTGTACAAAGACTATATCATGATTGATTGACAAATTTATGGTGGCATGCCTTAATTGTAGGTTCATTTCAAGTTAACAGCTTAACTACTTAGTAATTTGCATTGTGCATGCCTCAATAGTCTATTTACACTTAATTTTATTATAAAATTGCTGTATTCTTATTAAAACTATTGTAAGCATAAAAAGCAAAACTATTAAAGTCATGCCACTGTTAAGGTCTAAGGCTAGTAAGGCCTTCTGATAGATAATCTCTATCCCTTGGATATCTAGTTAAAGTTGGAGATCAGTCTCCCTCTGAGCTTTTCCTAAAGATTATTTCTCTTTAGTATAACTGGGTGTACAATTTCTCCACTGAGATCTACTCTCCTACTTACACTAAGCTCCAGCACTAAGCTCTATTTTGTCTGGGTACTCTACTTTGCTCTCAGATCTGCCTGGGATTTGAGAATTTCTACTTTGTCATCTGTTAGGTGTTTTTTTTTTTTTTTTTTTTTACCATTCTAGTTTCAGAGGTATTCTATGGAAGAGCTCACTTCTCTATTCAGGTCTAGCCTTAACTCCCCACTCTGAGTGTCACTATGACAGACCTTATGAAACTTTGTTGCATAGGAAAAGGCTTTATCTGGTGGGGGATCCTATTTGCTTGTTTGCTTTGGAAGCACACAGACAGTATTTAAGGCTTACTCCTGTCTCTGTGTTCAGAGATGACTCTAGAAGGTGCTGGAGACTGAATAAGTGCTGGTCCCATGCAAGTGCCTTATCCCCTCTTATTTCTCTGGTCCTATGTTGGGGGCTTTACAACTGATTTTAAACTTAATAGCTCCTAGAGTCTGAAAGAGATGAGTCTGCAAGTGTTATCTATGGCCAGTATTGTTGCTTTTCTTTGTTCTATATCATTTCCTTTCCCTTTCTCCTCCTTCCCCTTGCAGTGTGCTACAGAGAAAAATAAAAAGAGAATAACCTATTGAATGATCACAAACGCTTTGTTGAAAAACTGGAGATTAACAGTAATTACAAAACTGGGATTATCATTTGAGGAGTAGAGGTGGGAGATAAAGTGGGTGGGGAGGAAGAAGTGAGCTAGAAGTGGACATAGGGCAGGTGAAGAATCTCGGGCACTTTGGTAAAATTACAGTAATTTTTACATCAAAACCATGTACACTAACATTACTATAAGCATGTTATCTAATTATAATAAAAATGAAAGCTAATTTCACTTTTATAATACACAAAACATAAATCTCAACAGCAGTAGGAAAGTATATTTTCAATCTTAATTCATGTCAACTGTTATGTAATTGGAAAAATTCTGAAATTTTCCAATTGGAAAGTGGAAAAACCTTCATTATTGAGGTTGGGATTTTGATTATTTAACGTTTACGTGCACTTCACTTCTATGCAGTCTATAGATCCTATGATAACAAATCATTAACCACATTTCCTATGTTAACAGAAGTCAGATAAATGACACATATATCTCAGAGGGGACTGATCTTTTTAAAGAGTTTTCTTGGTTTATCCAAGAGTACCAAATCATGTTTCTCAAGCTTATGCCTTGAAATAATTTAAAAAGGGGCGGGGGAGAACATGGAAGATTTCATACTAGTGTATAGAAAAATAGAAAATTCTCCAGCTGAGGTTGAGTATATTATTTATGAGTATAGTAGGTGAACCCAACAGGAAGCACCTAATTACCTGCAGAGATTTCATTAACTTGAGAACGAAAATACTCAACACACATTCCAGTAAAAGCAACCATTTAGGCATTTATTCTTCCCTACTTTATTTTTCCTTTGACATATATAAACAGTATGTGGAGGGTAAGGGAGGAAATACTGTAGAAGCAAACACAAACTAAATGTGTTCACTACAGCCCAGGCCTTAGTAGGATATCCTCAGCATCCCTGCATAGTCAATCTTTGTTAATCCCTGATATGTAGCGAGAACTTAACTGGCATTCTCTCCTCAGTGTTTCCATTCCTATATAATCGCTAGGCCCTCTTTTGAGCCTAATCTCTTTATGATGGGAATTGATAGAGGATTCATAATATGTATTAGACATGTCGCAGACATAATGTGAGCACATACTATTTTAAAAATAGCTGTGGTCCCGAAGATGTAGGGGAAAGGCACATGTGCTATAGTTTGGCAAATTTAAAAAATTTTTTATTGAATCACCATGAGATAGACAATTACAAAGCTGTTCATGATTGGGTTTCAGTCATACAGTGTTCCAACACCCATCCCTCCACCAGTGCACATTTCCCAGCACCAATGTCCCCATTTTCCCTCCCACAACCACCCACTGTCCCCCCCCATTTTGATACTTGTTAATTGCTTACCATGCACCAAGTCCAGTGCTATGCACCTATATAGAAAAGGAAATTTTCTATGATTCAGTAAATCAAAAGAGTTTACAATGTGATGATGGAGACAAAAGCAGACACAAGGAACATTAAGGAATCCTGTAGAAGGATTTGGGGGCATGGGAGCTGAGGATGCTGAAGGGTGGTTGAGCCTGGAGGTAGTTCTTGATCTTTTCCATGGGCGTACCTATCTTCCTTCAGATGTGGTTAGTAATTATAGAATCTAAGACTTGGAAGTGGGAGTGCAAATTCAGTGAAGTTGCTTAAAAAATAAGTACTTTTAGGGTTCGGAGTGATAGTCCAATAGGTAGGGCGTTTGTCTTGCACATGGCCTACCTGTCTTCGATCCCGGCATCCCATATGGTCCCATGAGCACCGCCAGGAGTAATTCCTGAGTGCAGAGCCAGGAGTAACCCCTGAGCATTGCCGAGTGTGACCCAAAAAGCAAAAAATAAAAGCACTTTTACATCCTTCCTGTGAAGTTACATGATTACTACAGAAAATTGTAAAAGTAAAGGCAAGTATAGCTATTAATTCCATTCCAGACATGCCATGGATCTTACCTTAATTTATTCTTTAAATTTCTTACATTTGTGGGCTTATACCTTATTAGTGTTTAAACTCCTTAAGGAAATGAAGGGCTAATATTAGGATCATAACAATATGTGTCCTTTTTAATGTAAATTTCCAATAACATATCCCAAATACCTCAATATGTTATTTAAGTTATAATTTGAATGGCCATACAACAGTTGTTGAAAACATAATTTAATTAAACCACAGTTCTTGGAAATTCTAGTACCACTATTAGATAACTTCAGAGTCCATATTAAGAATGTTTGATTACTTATTAAGCCATGATTATTTTAAGCTAAATTCTTTTTTTGCCTTTGTATTTATTTTATTTAATCATTTTTACTTTATTTCAACAGCATGGTTTACAAAGTGTTGCATAATACAATTGTCATGGACTTTTTTAAGTTCCTACACCAATCCCACCACCTGCATGACCTTCCCTCCACCATTGTCCCTATCTTTCCAACCACTCCTCAAGCCTGACCTTTTTAACAGGGACACAATAATTTGTTTTAGATTACTTGTTAAATCAAATGACTAAAGGAATTATCAAAAATGCTTAAGTAAAAGAAAATTTGTGGAAATTATATCTATCCACGGTATTATTGTCTTTGTCTGAGAATCCACTAAGTTGTTACTGTTTTTCTATATTGAGTTTAGTTGGCATCTACATTACTTTCTCATCTAATTTTTTTAGTAGGTATGTTCCTACTAGAATTCTAGCACTGTGGAATTTGCAACCTCAGGATCTATGGAACTGGGATGGGCTTACAGGAGGTTTTTAATAGAGCCATGAAGTAAGGTTGTAGCCATTGGTGTGGGCACCAGCTGTGGAATGTGGGTGTAGCTGCTGGGGTTTAAGCTAAATTCTTTAAAGTGGCGTTTCTGGGTCTAAATTTATATGTTCTAAAGTCGAATTTGACTTTATATTAGAGAAACATGTTTTTATTTTGTCACTAGGTACTTAAAATTTGCCACTTCATGAGATATCATCTCACACCACAGAGACTGGCACATATCCAAAAGAGCAAGGACAACAAGTGCTGGTGTGGTTGTGGGGAGAAAGGGACTCTCATCCATTTTTGGTGGGTATGTTGACTGGTACAACCTTTTTTGGAAAACAATATGGACATTCCTCCAAAGAATAGAAATTGAGCTCCCTTTTGACCCAGCCATACCACTCCTGGGAATATACCCTGGGAAGCCAAAAATACGCAGTGGAAACACTATCCCTACTTTTATGTTCATAGCAGCATTATTCACAATAGCCAGAATCTGGAAGCAACCAGAGTGCCCGAAAATTGATGACTGGATAAAGAAGCTTTGGTACATCTACACAATGGAATACTATGCAGCTGTTAGGAAAAAATGAAGTTATAAAATTTGCCTATAAATAGATGGACATGGAGAAGATTATGTTGAGCGAAATTAGCCAGAAGGAGAGAGACAGATACAGAATGACTGCATTTATTCACATTTGGATGTTTTAACACTTCAGAAACCTTCTGTGAATGATAGACAAATTGTGATGTGATATCTTGTGAGTTTGTTGTAGTATCTGCTGTTTTAGTTCATGTTTCACCATTTACATAATTTAAAATAAGTAAATATTCTATGACTTTGGACAATATGCAGTATACAACTCACTTTCATTGGGAAAGAATGTAGTATATTGATTGTTAATTTTTTAAAAGTATTTTTGTAGTCTTTGTGCAGAGAAACTTACTATAAATTGCTTGGTTTCCAAGACTTTTTCTTTGCTATGTTAAGGATTGGTGCAAATTATTAACTTCCTTGAGTTAACTGGATATCTATATTTAGATAGATACTGAATCTATCTGAACATCACTGAGAGAAAAATTCCAAAAAAATTATCCAATTCATTAGCCTAGAAATTCTTTGAAAGTGTATATGAACCAAATACTACCTTACTATAAATAAAAGACTGCTAGAATAAGTTGATTACTAGGATGTTGATTACATATAATTTTAAAGAACACTTGGGTTTTAAATATTTAACAGTTTGGAATGTTGACAGGTTTGAAAACTGATGTTCTTCATTCTAGCACAGGATAAGATTTCTTTTGAATAACTTTTTGTCAAGTGCTCAACTGGTCAGTACCTTAAATTATATTCTATTATGTCAAGGATGGAAATGCTAATTTTAAGAACATAACAACAATGCAATGATAATTACAATAAGTTCGTCCTCTGCTAATATTTAGAGCTCTTTGAAGGATGTAACATAATAGATTGTGGTGATGGATGGAGAATGTTGACTTCTTATTCTGTGACTTAATAGAATTAAAACAGACTTATCTTACTGAAAATATTCAAGAGATTTAAAGGTGTGCCTTTGCAGAGTTGGGGCCTAATATGTAGATTGGTTTTTAAATTGTATGTTGTACAAAAACCAAGACAGGTTGTTGAAGATCTTAGCATCTGTGTTCATCAAGGAGATTGGTCTGTAATTTTCCTTTTTTGTGTTGTCTCTCCCTGTTTTGGGTATCAGGGTGATGTGTGCCTCGTAGAAGCTGTTTGGGAGTGTTTTGTTTCTTCTATTTCCTGGAAGAGCTTGAACAGGACAGGCAGTAGGTCCTCCTTAAAGGTTTGGTAGAATTCGCTAGTGAACCCATCTGGACCTGGGCTTTTATGTTTGGGCAGACTTTTTAATTACTGTTTCAATTTCCTAGATGGCGATAGGCTTATTCAGGTATTGGAGGTCTTCTTGTTTCAATCGTGGGAGGTTATAGGACTTCAGGAATTTATCCATTTCTTCTAGGTTCTCATGTTTCATGCCATACAGGTTCTTGAAGTAATCTTTGATCTTTTGGATTTCTGTCTTTTCTGTTGTGATGTCACCATTTTCATTTCTGATTCTGTTTATTTGGGTTCTCTCTTTCCCTATCCTTACAAGTCTTGCCAGTGGCTTGTCGATCTTGTTTAATTTTTCAAAAACCAACTCTTGGTTTCATTAATCTTTCGGATTTTTTTTGGGGTTTCCAGCTCGTTGATTTCCTCCCTAAGTTTTATTATTTCCTTCATTCTGCCTGGGTTGGGCTTCTTTCAGCTGTGAGGTCAGGTTATTTATGTGAGCCTGTTCTTGTTTCCTGGTGAATGCTTACAGAGCTATGAACGTTCCTCTTAACAGCTTTTGCTGTGTCCCATAAGTTCTGATAGTTGGTATCTTCATTGTCAACAAATGACTTTCTTGACTATTCATTTATCCCTTTGTCTTCTCAAAATCTATACCCATTAGCAGTAATACCTCTTTTTTATCTCTTTGGCATCCCTGGAAACCATTTCACTAAATTTCCCTGTTCTAAAAATTAAATACTTTGTTTCTAGCTTATTTCATTTAGCATAAATGTTTTCAATTTCAATCATATGGTAGCAGAGCATATTCCTTTTAAAGACTGCATAGCCATTCCACTATATATGTGTGTGTATCACATTATTTACCTGTTTATTGATAGATATTTCTGTGGTTTCCCTCGTCAGCTGTTTCCATCTATTGTCAACAATACTATGAATAATGTACACACATATGTTTAAGTCCTGACTTTAGAATTTTATGAACATAAAGTGGAATTTCTGAGTTAGGAAGCAGTTTATTTAACCCTATGAAGGAGTCTATTTTGTGGGTTTTTCTTTAATTTCTTCAAACTGCATCTTAACAAAAATCTAAAAGTACATCTCTGGTTGCTTGAGCAACACAGACTCACAGTACTAAACTAGAACAGCTACTTTCTATGAACTTAAAATTCAAAGATAACTGAAGAAAACCCACTAACTCTTAACCTCCTTACCTGAAGCAGTCTCTCTTGAGTGAAGGATCCTGCATGGAGGCAAGGAGTACTTGACTTGATCACTTGACATCCCATTATTCATTGATTTGCTTGAGCGGGTGACAGTAATATTTCCATTTGACCCTATCACTTTGTAGCCCAATGACCTCTGGTTGCTTCAGGAATATAAAGAGCCTCAAACCAATCCTTCAGGGTCTTGACGAAGAAGTCTGACCATCTTGTAGGTGGGCGTCCACGTGATCTTTTTACATCCCATGGGATGCAGTTGGCTACAGCTCTAGTCCAGCAGTCATCTCCAAATCGCATTACATGTCAAGCCCATCTGATTTTCAATGCCTTGGCAAATGAGACAGCGTCCCTTACTCTGGAATAGCGACGGAGGTCGGGAGCTCCAGATTCCTTCTTTCACTTGAGTGAGGCGTGATATTCCAAGCATAGCTCTTTCGATTCCTCTTTGGGAGACCCGAATAGCATTCTCATATTGCTTTCATAGGGCCCAGGTCTCTGAGGGGTATGTTAATAATGCATGGAGAATATTGTTTTTTTTTAATTATAGGAGGACCAGAAGGACAAAGTTGTATCTAGGGGGAGAGTACAATTCCCATAACAGGGGCTGGAGAGAGAACTAAATGAACTGAGCAAATTAATTACAAGCAAAATGCTGAGGTTCCTTCTGCAATAGAACTGGATATGACCCCAAATAATCAAAAAGGAAATTTCAAAACAGGATGGAGTGATGTGACTCAGTGGGATATGGTGACTGTAGAAAGCTATGTGAATCTAGTGTTTCCAAATCTGAAAATATCAGAGTGGTTTTTGTTCTGTTATTAATATTTTATAGTTAATAAGCATAGGGTAGATGGGCACGTGTGCATACACTCATGGCATGGGTCACAGAGTGGGCAATTTGTTAAAATAGGAAAATGTAAATCACTTCATGTGATAGTCCATAATAAATCTCTATGAACACTTGTTTAATACATTCATTGGCACTATTCAGCTGAACAAAAATGTCAGTGAAAATCACTTTATAAGTTAACTGCCCAGGGCCAGAGCAATAGCCCAGCAGGTAGGGCATTTGCCTTGCACACGGCCAGCCCATGCTGGCCCAGGTTCGATCCCCAGCATCCCAAATGGTCCCCGAGCACTGCCAGGAGTAATTCCTGAGTGCAGAGCCAGGAGTAACCCTTGAGCATAGCTGGGTGTGACCCAAAACAGCAAAATAAATAAATTAATAAATAGATAAATAAATTATAAATAAATAAGTTAACTGCCCAGTTTTCCCAGCACAACTTGTTAAAGAGGCTTTTTTTTGCTCCCTTAAATATATTTTGATCCTTTAACAAAGATTAAGTTATCATAATTTGCAAGTGTGTGTCAGGATATTCAGTTCCATTACATAGGTCTACAGGTCTATCTTTATTCCAATACCATGCTGTTTTAATTACTACTGCTTTGTAGTACAGTTTGAAGTTGGGAAACATGATGCCTCACATCTTCTTTTTTCCCAAGGATTGCAAGGATTGCTTCTTTTTCCCAAGGATTGCTATCCATGGGGGGTTTATTATTCCATAAAAATTTCAGGACTGGTCAATTTCTTTGAAGAATGTCATAGATATCCTTATAGTAACCTCTTTGACTCTGTATAAAGCTCTAGGGAGTATTACCATTTTGACAATGTTGATTCTCCTAATCCATGAGCAGGGAATGTGTTTCCATTTCCTTATTTCCTCTTTTATTTCTTGAAGAAACATTTTGTAGTTTTCTTTGTACAGGTCCTTTACATTCTTTGTTAAAATAATTCCTAGGTATTTGATTTTCTATGGCACATTGTGAATGGGATCGTGTTTTTAATATTCCTTTCTTCTCTTTGCTTTTGTATATTGGAAACTCATTGACATTTGGGTATTGATTGTGTACCCAGTCACTCTACTATAGGTATTTATTGTTTCTAGGAGATTTTTTGGTAGAGCTCAGGGTTCTCTAGGTATAATATGTCATCAGCAAATAGTGATAGTTTGACTTATTTCTTTTCTATCTAGATGCCCTCAATGTCCTTTCCTTCTCTGACTGCTATGGAAAGTACTTCCTCACAATATTGAATAGAAGTGGTGAGAGTGGGCAACCTTATCTTGTCCCCGATCTTAGGGGAGAGGATTTCACTTTTGCCCCCATGAGAGTGATGTTCGCTGTGGGATTTTGGTAGATGGCTTTGATGACATTGAGGAAAGTTTCTTCAATTCCCATTTTATGGAGAGTTTTACCATGACAGGTGTTGGATCTTTTCAAATGCTTTCTCAATGCTTATTGATATGATCATAAGGTGTTTATTTTCTCTAACTGATAATGATGTATTATGTTGATTGACTTGTAAATGTTAAATCATCCTTGAATTCCAGGAATGACTCCTACTTGGTCAATCTTTCTGATGAGTCTTTGGATTCTATTTGCAAGCTTTTTGTTGGAGATTTTTGCATCTGTGTTCATCAGGGAGATTGGTCTGTAGTTTTCTTTCTTGTAATGTCTCTATCTGCTTTGGGTATTAGGGTGACATGTGCTCAGAGAAGATATTTGGGAGTACTTCTGTTTCTTCTCTTTCCTGGAAGAGCCTGAAATGGACCACCAGTAGGTTCTCTTTAAAAGTTTAGAAGAATTCACTAGAGAATCCATCTGGAACAAAACTTTTTGGGCAGACTTTTGATTACTCTTTCAATTTCCTCAATGGTGATAGGCTTATTCAGGTATTTCAGGTCTTCTTGCTTCAGCCATGGGAGGCTATAGGAATTCAGGTATTTGTCTGTTTCTTCCAGGTTCTCTTGTTTCTTGGCATAGAGACTCTCAAAGTTATCTCTGATGATCCTTTTAATTTCTGTGGTTTCTGTTATGATGTCCTCCTTTTCATTTCTGATTCTATTTATTTGGCTTCTCTCTTTCCCTTTCCTTACTAGTCTTGCAAGTGGTTTTTTGATCTTGTTTATTTTTTCAAAGAACCAGCACTTGGTTTCATTGATCTTTTGGATTGTTTTTTGGGATTCCAGCTCAATTGCTTTCTGCTCTAAGTTTTATTATTTCTCTCTTCCTTCCTAGGTTGGTCTCCTTTTGTTGGTTGCTTTCTAAGATCTTAAGCTGTGAAGTCAGACTGTTTATGATGGCCCTTTCTTCTTTTCTAATGTATGCATGCAGAGCTATGAACTTTCCTCTTAACACTGCTTTTGCTGTATCACACAAGTTCTGATAGTTTGTGTCTTCAGTCTCATTTGTTTCCAGGAAATTTTGGATTTCCTCTTTGATTTCTTTTATGACTCACTGGGTAGAGGGAGGCTGTGGAGAGAGGGAGGGAATCTAGGACATTGGTGGTTGGAAATGTGCACTGGTTGAGGGATGAGTGTTGAAACATTTTATGACTGAAACCCAATCATGAACAGCTTTGTAAATGTCTATCTCACAGTGTTATAAAATAAATGAAAAAGAAATACAATATTGAAAATATTATACTTTTTAAGTAACATAATTAATCTTAAATATGAGTATTTGAAAAAACATACAATTATCTGCTTGACTATAGAAGTTTTCTACATAATTATTAAATCCAATGTGTTTATTGCCTTTTTTATCTATATCTTTATGATTTTTTGCTCTACCAGATCTCCTATATTTTTAAACACATATCAGTCTGTTGAATGACAGGCTTAGCTAGTCTGGGAGCTTTGCTGTTTTACACAGTCACAGCTTAATCTACTTACATGTTCTTAAGCCAAGGTTCATTCTAATGAGATCTCTCTTCTATGTAAACACTGATGGAGGGTGTGGCAGTCACATAAGTCACCTTGACTCTGAATAACTTCTGACTTATTATACATCCACTAAGACATCTGTGTTTTCTAGATTGGGCACAGCTCCTCTTTATACCCACTGCACCCAGTGAGAGAAAATTAGAATTTACCAGGAGACTACTACTCTGGCTACGTTGAGTCTATCTTTAAGATTATAGGAAGAATCATACTACTTTGACCCCACACAGGCAAGTGTGACCCTTTCAGTATACAGAGAACAAGATACTCTGAATCACCCTGCTGCAGATAATAAATAAGGACTTTGTGGGTACCACCTAAATTACATGAAGCCCATAAAATTAAAATGTATTATTTTATACCAGCCCTCTCTCTTTCTCTCTCCAGTGTTTTACATAAGAGATAATCTCAGAGGAAAGGATTAGTCCTTGGCATAACCCTTTGTTTATACCTATAATAGGGTGTGGCCCCCCCCTTCTACACTTGTTTAGGGTTCTTGGCTGACATGACCCTCCCTGTCCATAGATAGGATCACTTCGATATATATAAGGGGACTGACTTAAGGCCTTTTCTCCTTTTTTCCTGCTCCTTTTGGGTAGGACTCCTCTTGGAGACTTGGGCTCTCTTGTATGGTCTAAGTTCTGACCAGAGCTAGAGTTCTTTCATTATATTGGATTGTGGTGATATAGCTTTGTACTATTAAAAGCCTTTTTTTGAAACTGCGCCGGACTCGTAAGTTTTCATCCGTTCCCCAAGCGGCCTCGGAGGTAGTAGAGAACTTCTGTCCTGATACCGTCCAGGACCCCAGCGGCATCCCCAACATCTGTCCACTGAAATTGATGTATAATTTATTTCTCCTTTTACTTCTAAGAGATGTTGAATAATACATTCTAAAGTCATGATAAATAAATGTGAGTGCTGTAAAAAGATGTTTACGGTTGCATTTTAAAAAACTCTATACTTCTAATATGAGCTTATTTTTTCCAACTTTAGCACTTTACTGATGCATTTCCAAACTATATTAAATCAGCAAATAATAAAAGCTGCCCACCTTGGCTTTCATCTTTTCATTTCTGCTGTTATTTGTACCTTGGATTCCAATTATGTCAGGTAGATGGAAAGTGCCTGTAAATCTCCATGGAGAATTACATTACCAGTAATTTCTTACTCCTACTGGGTTTGGAACACAAAACCAAGAGTTGGTGTGTCTTATTCAGTAGTTCCATCACATCAAATTTAGTAAATTGTTGATCTCGATTGAGGATTTCTTGTGCTTTTAAAACTTTAGGTTTATTTTTATACATCCAGCAAAAGCTATCTTTAAATATACGACACAAGTCCAAACATGTATCTGTAATGTTTTTCTCTAGTATCTCATCCCTAATAATGATACTTATTTCCTCTGATAATCATTCCTATTCTTCATTTTTATTCACTCTGCATCTTGCATTTTACATTTGAAACATTTATTGAATTTTTAAGCTTGTATTCCATTACCTATTTCAAGTTACACTTCTCAGAAATCACTCTATTTCTTAATTATCTTTATAGAAGTAAGAAACCAATGTTCAAAAGAATGTTTTTGATCAGACGTTAGGAAGAAGGAAAATTCTTGATCACATGTATTTATTGAGATGCTTGATAGTGGCATTTATCTTAAAGGAAGGGGAATGATAAACTGTTCAGAAAAAAAAAGAGCCGGCCTGTTTGCATCTCAGGTAGAGTCCCTGGGGTGCTCGGCTGGCCGGGCGGGCGCCTGGGGCTGTGGTAGAGCCCCAGGTCTCGGCAGAAGGTGGAACTACAACCCCAAGAAGTCCGAGCGGAACCGGAGTAAACCATCATTTTGAACTCTCACCCGGCCTGTCTGCATCTCAGGTAGAGTCCCTGGGGTATGCGGTTGGCCGGGCGGGCGGCCACTTATTAATACTAAAACTAGGAAATTCAACACCAAGGGAAGGTAATACCCTCAAGAAAAAAGAAACAGTACACTAGAGGAATCTATCCCTGAACACCCCAACACCATGGGAAAACAACGCCAGATCCCCAGCTCGAAGAACAGATGAAGGAATTGACCGTGAAGAATCAAAAAGAATACACATGTGCATGATCACTCTGACAATGAGGAATCTATCCCTGAACACCCCAACACCATGGGAAAACAACGCAGATCCCCAGCTCGAAGAACAGATGAAGGAATTGACCGTGAAGAATCAAAAAAGAATACACATGTGCATGATCACTCTGACAATGAAATTAGAGAGGAAATTGGTAGGATGTTTAAGGAGCTCAACGAAAAAATTGAGCAGATGTCCAATAAAATACAGGAGAACATAAACGAAGCAGTTGAAATGCAGTCAATAAACTACGGGAGGAAATGAGAGCAGAAATGAGAACCATGCAAAGAGAAATATTATCGCTTAAAAACTCAGTAGATGAAATGAAAAACACAATCGGGGCTCTCAACAGTAGGATGACGGCAGCGGAAAAGAGAATCAGTGAGAATGAAGATGAGCTGCAGAAAGCACTCAGAGAACTACATAAGATGAAAAAGATCGGAAAATTGATCAGCAATGGAACAGAGAACAATGGGATGAAGCCAGGCAGAACAACATAAGAATCATTGGAGTCCCAGAGGGACAGGAAAGTAACCCCAAGGAAATTAAAACAGTTAAAAACATCCTGGCTGAAAAGTTCCCCGAGTTAAAGGATGTAGGCATCCAGATCCAAGAAGCCCGACGCGTACCAGCAAGAAGAGACCCCAATAGAAAGACCCCAAGACACATCCTAGTCAAAGTAATGGATGCCATAGACAGAGACAGAATTCTTCAGGCAGCAAGATCAAAGAAGGAAATTGTATACAAAGGAGCATCCATTCGACTTTCAGCAGACTTCTCAGAAGACACCCTCCAAGCCTGAAGGCAGTGGTGGGATATAGTGAAAAAACTTAATGAAATGAACGCCTCAGCAAGAATTCTTTATCCAGCTAAACTCTCACTCAGATTTGAAGGACAGATATACAACTTCTTGGATAAACAAAAGCTTAGGAACTTTGTAAAATCAAAACCAACCTTAAAAAGAAGGACTGAATGATCTACTATAAGACGAGACATAACCCAAAAGAACAACCAACCTATACAGAAAGATGGCACAAAATCCCATGACAATAATATCTCTCAATGTCAACGGTCTAAATGCACCAGTTAAGAGACACAGAGTAGCACAATGGATCACAAAATTGAATCCGACATTCTGCTGCCTTCAAGAAACACACCTGAATAATCGGAGCAAAGACAGGCTCAAAATAAAAGGCTGGAAAACAATCCTTCACTCAAACAACCCATCCAAAAGGCTGGGGGTAGCCATACTGGTATCTGACATAATAGACTTCAGGCTGAAGAAGGTCAGAAGGGACAGTGAAGGTCACTTGTTAATAGTCAAGGGATTCATATATCAGGAAGAAATCACACTATTAAACATATATGCACCCAATGAGGGGCCAGCAAAATACCTAAAACAAATACTAATAGACTTCAAAGAAGACATTGACAGCAACACAATTGTAGTTGGAGACTTCAACACTGCTCTATCAACCCGGGATAGATCAACAAGATTGAAACTTACCAAGGAAATACTGGCCCTAAAAGAAGAGATGGAAGAAAGAGGGCTGGTAGACATATACAGGACATTTCATCCCCAAAAAGCTGAATACACTTTCTTCTCCCGTGCACATGGAACACACTCCAAAATAGATCACATGCTGAGCCATAAATCATACCTCCATAAAATCAAGAAGATAGAAATTGTGCCAACTATTTTTCAGACCATGATGCACTGAAAATAGAAGTTAATTGTACACAAAAACGGAGACCAATAGCAAGTACCTGGAAACTAAACAGCTCACTGCTGAACAACCAGCAAGTCATAAAAGAAATCAAAGAGGAAATCCAAAGATTCCTGGAAACAAATGAGACTGAAGACACGAATTCCCAGAACTTGTGGGATACAGCAAAAGCAGTGTTAAGAGGCAAGTGCATAGCTCTTCAGGCATTCATCAGAAAATAAGAAAAGGCCATCATAAACAGTCTGACTTCACAACTTAAGATCTTAGAGAGTGATCAACAAAAGGAGCCCAACCTAGCAGAAAGAAAGAAATAATAAAACTTAGAGCAGAAATCAATGAGATGGAATGTCAAAAAACAATCCAGAAGATCAACGAAACCAAAAGCTGGTTCTTTGAAAAAATAAACAAGATTGACAAACCACTTGCAAGACTTGTAAGAAAAGGAAAAGAGAGAACCCAAATAAATAGAATCAGAAATGAAAACGGGATATCACAACTGAAAACACAGAAATTCAAAAGATCATCAGAGATTACTATGAGAGCCTGTACGCCATGAAACAAGAGAACCTAGAAGAAATGGACAAATTCCTGAATTCCTATAGCTTCCCAAGTCTGCAACAAGAAGATTTGGAATACCTCAACAAACCTATCTCCATTGAGGAGATAGAATCGGTAATCAAAAGTCTCCCCAAACACAAAGCCCAGGTCCAGATGGATTCACCAGAGAATTCTACAAAACCTTTAAAGAGGACCTACTCTCAATTCTTTTTAAGCTCTTCCGGCAAATTGAAGAAACAGAAATACTCCCAAATAGCTTTTACGAGGCACATATCACCCTGATACCCAAAGTAGACAAAGATGTCACAGAAAAGGAAAACTACAGACCAATCTCCCTGATGAACACGGATGCTAAGATCTTCAACAAAATACTAGCAAATAGAATCCAAAGAGTCATCAAAAAGATTATACACCGTGACCAAGTGGGATTCATCCCGGGAATGCAAGGATGCTTCAACATCCGCAAGTCAATCAACATAATACATCATATCAACAAAAAGAAAATAAAAACCATATGATCATATCAATAGATGCAGATAAGGCATTTGACAAGATTCAACACCCGTTCATCATAAAAGCTCTCCGTAAAAGGGGGATTGGAGGAACCTTCCTCAATATAATCCAGACCATCTACTACAAGCCCACAGCAAGCATCATTCTCAATGGGGAAAAACTGAAAGCCTTCCCCTTAAGATCAGGGACAAGACAAGGCTGCCCGCTCTCACCACTTCTATTCAATATAGTACTGGAAGTACTTGCCATAGCAATCAGGGAAGAAAAAAGACATTAAGGGCATCCAGATAGGAAGGGAAGAAGCCAAGTTATCACTATTTGCAGATGACATGATATTATACCTGGAAAACCCAAAATTCTCTACCAAGAGGCTCCTAGAAATAATACATTCTTATAGTAGAGTAGCAGGGTACAAGATCAATACCCAAAAGTCAATGGCCTTCCTATATGCAAACAGCGAAAGAGAACAAAGGGACATTAAAGAAACTATCCCATTCACAATTGTACTGCAGAAAATCAAATACCTAGGAATCAGTTTGACAAAGAATGTAAAGGATCTCTACAAAGAAAACTACAAAATGTTACTTCAGGAAATAAAAGAAGACCTGAGGAAATGGAGACACATTCCCTGCTCATGGATTGGAAGGATTAACATTATCAAAATGGTAATACTCCCTAGAGCTTTATACAGATTCAATGCGGTCCCTATAAAGATACTCATGATGTTCTTCAAAGAAATTGAACAAACACTCCTGAAATTTGTATGGAATAATAAAACTCCACGAATAGCTAAAGCAATCCTTGGGAAAAAGAAGATGGGAGGTATCACTTTCCCCAACCTCAAGCTCTACTACAGAGCAGTTGTAATTAAGACAGTGTGGTATTGGTATAGAGATAGACCCGTAGACCTATGGAATAGAACTGAGTATCCTGAAACACACTCACAAATATACAACCACTTAATCTTCGATAAAGGAGCAAAAAATATTAAGTGGAGTAAAGAAAGCCTCTTCAACAAATGGTGCTGGGAAAACTGGGCAGCTACATGTAAAAAAATGAACTTAGACCTCCTTCTAACGCCATGCACAAAAGTCAGATCAAAATGGATTCCAGATCTTGATATCAGACATGAATCTATAAGGTACATCGAAGAAAACATAGGAGTAACGCTCTACGACATCGAAACGAAAAGTATCTTTAAAGACGACACACCACTGACCAAGCAAATGGAAGCAAAGATAAACAAATGGGATTATATAAAATTGAAAAGCTTCTGCACCTCAAAAGAAATGGTGACCAAGATACAAAGACAATCCACAGAGTGGGAAAGGATATTCACCCAATACCCATCTGACAAGGGGTTAATATCCAGGATATATCAGTCACTGGTGGCACTCCACAAGAAGAAAACAGCCAACCCCATCAAAATGGGGAGAAGAAATGAACAGAAGCTTCCAAAAAGAAGAAATTCCAATGGCCAAAAGGCATATGAAAAAGTGCTCTTCATCTTTAATCATCATGGAGATGCAAATCAAAACAACAATGAGGTACCATCTCACCCCACAGAGACTGGCACACATCCAAAACAGCAAGAACAACCGGTGCTGGCGTGGATGTGGGGAAAAAGGGACTCTCATCCACTGCTGGTGGGAGTGCCGACTGCTCCAGTCCTTTTGGAAAACAATGTGGGCATCCCTCCAAAAGCTAGATATTGAGCTCCCATTTGATCCAGCAATAGCACTCCTGGGAATATACCCAAGAGACCGAAAAACACATAGCAGAAACACTATCTGTACTTCTTTATTCATCTCTGCGCTATTCACTATAGCTAGAATCTGGAAACAACCTAAATGCCCGAGAACAGAGGACTGGCTAAAGAAACTGTGGTTCATCTACACTATGGAATACTATGCGGCTGTCAGAAAAGATGAAATTATGAAATTTACCTGCAAATGGATGGACATGGAGTCTATCATGCTGAGTGAAATTAGTCAGAAGGAAAAGGACAGATATAGAATGACTGCATTCATTAATAGGATATAAATAGATACCAGTGTTTTAATAAATATGGGAAATGGTAATGGCAGATTAAAACTCACCACTGAATATACACAAAGAGACTTAAGTGATAAACTCTAAATATCTGCAGGGCTAGCCACAATGTGTAAAATAAGAGGGAGAGAGATGCAAAGACAGAGAGAGAGATAGAGAGAGAAAGAGAGGAAACTGGGGTACCTGCTATTAAGGCGGCCTGGGGGACTGGAGGGGAGGGGTACATTGGTGGTGGAAATGGGGCACTGGTGGAGGGATGGGTGCTGGAATACTGTATTACCAAGAACCAACTATGAACACCTTTGTAATTGTATGTTTCACGGTGGTATAATAAAAAAATTTTTTTTAAAAATTGCCAAAAAGAAAAGAAAAAATACAAAAGATACCCAAATTGATAATAACCACTCATTTTCTCATAAAAACAAAATTTACCCATATAATTAAATTAACGACTGTATTATGGTCTATAATAATACAGAGTAGGTCTAATATTTAGAGTAGGTCTTCCTCCTACTCTAAATTTCTCCTAATTTTCCTCTCTGCTTCTCTCTGAACAAAATCTTGCATTTTCTACAATAGGAAATTTTTTTCAAGATTATTTATCTAAGTCTGTTCAAATTTTATAAGCAGCTATCAAAGGAAGGATTGAATTTGTCTTTACTCTTTGAAGGTACATTTGGAAAAGAAGTGTGCTTTTACTACCCAGATTTGATGATGAAATTGTTATCACTGGACTCACTCACCTGAACTTCCTGATTGTGTAAGCAGTCATTAGAGAAAAGTACACCAGGAAATGAAGGACAGTTGCAAAACAAGGTTGAATATGAAGGGAAAGAGAGAGACTCAGAATGTGTAAGCACTGATGCTAACATTTTGTCTCAAAGTATTTTCCAAGTAATCGGTTGACTAATTTCTGTTGCATTCTCTTCTCATTTTAACCACTTTTTCTGTTCAGCTAACCTCTCTGATCCTACTTATTTTAGCCTCACTAGTTATAATAACTTTGAAACGTGTATTCTCCATCAGCATTGTGACCCCTAGTTTCAATCATGACATTCCTCATCCCTTTTTAGTTCAGAAACTCTGGCTGAACTTTCTTTCTAGTGGCTTTTCCTCTTCTTTTTGAAGATGACCATGCTTCAGGCTGTACTAAGCACTGAAAATCCACATAATCTTTAGGTCCAAATTGTTCAAGAAGAATCTCCTTTGCAAAATTAGGGGAGGCAATGCTGTTTCTTCGTGTGCTTGTTTGAATTAAGTATACTTCAAGTTTTTCTTGAGAACTTAATCCAAAGCTTTTAACATTTTTAATGGACTTGATCTCCAATTCTTTTAATTATTTCCATTTCGTTAAGATTTCTCATTTCTTAAGATAAAGAGTCAAAGCCAGACACACCCCTGGTAATATGATTCTGGCTAATATGGATGAAATGAGACCATTCCCACAACACTTAAGTGATAATCTTTTACCCTGCCATATCATGAGTGCTTTAAAAAATATTTACAGGAAACCTGGCTTTGTGATTTCCAGTACTCCCACTCCTAGCATTTATTCTGGGCTCCCTGAACACCCATATCCAGAGAGCCTATTGGCTTTTCTATGGTCTTGTAGTCATTTTCTCTTTCATATAATTCCTTCAGGAAAACATTTTTTCTGTAGTTATGCTTTGTGAACAAGGCACTTTCATCACTATCCCTGACCAGTTTGGAAGGAATTCAAATTGCAAAGATCCTTGGGTTTAGAGAGATGGCAAACAGGACTGCATGCATAATTTCTAGGGCCCAATACAAAATGAGAATGTGGGATCTCCTGTTCAAAAGTGGCTTAAGAAAAATCTTTTTTAAATGTTACTAAGCCTGGGTCCGAGTATTAACACTGTGGGGAGGGCATTTGCCTTGCACGGCCAACCTGGGCTCAATCACTGGCATCCCATATGGTCCCCTGAGCACCACCAGGAGTGATTCCTGAGCGAAGAATCAGGAGTAACCCCTGAGAATTGCTGGGTATGACCCAAAAAGCAAATAGGTACATAGGTAGATATGGAGAGAGAGAGAAAGAGAGAGAGAGAGAAATAGTAAATGTTACTAAGCCAAGAACAGGGTTCTCTTAAACATAGGTGACTGCACAGGCTGTATGCCATGAAATTAGAGAGTGGCTACCAAGGAACCACACCAGCATCTTTTTTCTGATTCTCTAGACAAAATACTGTCTAGAGAATACAACTAGTTCAAAATAAAACTGAACTTGTATTTTGCTATAAAAATGTGAGAAAATAAATATGATTTCTGTTTCCTAGATACACATAATTGCACAAATGCAGAGAAATACATAATTGCACAAAGGGATATGCTTATAACACAACCTTTTGAATGCAAATTCATATGAAAATATAGCCCACTTGGGCATCCTGCTAAGAGAACAAATGTAAACCAAAGTAAACATCACTGAACTATTTCTGTAGAAGACAACTCTGCAGCATATATAAGTAATGAAGTTGTATTAATGATGCTCGATTCTTTTTATTTCTTTTGGAGATTGTGGGAAATGCTGGATACTTAACCCAGCACAGCATGTACTCTACCACTGAAGCTATCTCTGACCCTCTTCAATTCTCTTTTAATGCTCAGCTGTGATTTGCTAAAAGCATTTCTTTGTGTCTTGCTACTTTGTTCTTAAGGAGAGTCCGTCACTATCACTATCACTATCTTCCCGTTAATCATCTATTTGCTAGAGCGGGCAACAGTAATATCTCCATATGTCCTGTCTCATGCAGTAGAATCCAAAGGCATCCGCTTGCTCCAGGAACATAAAGAGCCTCAAACAATTATATTATGTCACGGGAATGACCTAATATAAATGTTACTTGTATTTGGCATATCAAATACTACACGAGCAGCTTGCCAGGCTGGCCGTGCAGGTGGCATACTGTTGTAGTCACCTCTAAATAATGCATTTATTGATAAACAGCGCGGTCGCCGCAAGCCGGGCTGTGATAGTCTGGTCTGCTGGGTGGAGTTGCAATGAGAGGGAAGTTCTGATGTGGAAAATGGCGGGCCCCATGGAGTGGGGACTGTGGTCTGGCTTGTTGTGAGGCTCAGCTGGGGTGGCAGGCCAGGCCTAGAACCCGCCATGCCTCCCGGGCATCTCACGAGCAGCTGGGCACAGGGAGAGCAAGTAGCAGCTCTGCCCCATGTCTGAGAGTCTCTGGTTCAGCATACCTGGGCGGATTGAAAAAAAAAAACTGCTGCAGGGTGGCTGTCGATGATCCGGGCTGTGATAGTCTGGTCTGCTGGGTGGAAGGTCAGTATTAGCTGAATAATACAGGACTTAGTCCTTACTCTCAAAATATTTTCATCTGTCCTAAAACAAGAGTAAATCTATAATACCTGGTGTTGTGGAGCATAAAGAATACTAGATTAGGAATTTATCTTACTTTTTATTTAAAAATTTATTTTAAAATTATTTTCATTGCATTTTAATTGAGCACCATGATTTATAAAGGTATGGATTACTGAGTTTCAGGTATACATTGTTCTAGCATTAGTCCCAGCACCAGTTCCCCAGGCTCCATCAAGCCCGCCTCCTTGAGCACACATTTTTATGTTGGGCGATAGTTTGGACCTCCTGTTTTCAGAATCATGTGGTTTAGATATAGATACAACTTTGTCATCAACTCTTCTTGGCATTGAATGCCTGCGTTGTTTCCTAGATTAGAAATTTAAAGAGTAGGGAAATCAGTGTATGAAAGGACCATTGGAGTTAAGTCTTGGGAAGCTTTTCTCAGAAAGACAGAGGCTCAAGTCTAAGTGATGAAAGAAACATTTAAAGAGATAGGGAGAGTCTATAATTGTCAAGCACAAGAGATTATTTTGTCAAGAACATAAGGATTTTGAAGGGAAAAGAAGATTAAAGTTAGATTATAAAGACCCTTGTCTTTAGAGTTAGACATTTTGTCCATAGAGTATGGGACTTTTGAAAGAGACTAGAGAAGGGAAAATATTATTTGATCAAGTGAGACATCTATAAAAATCTACATTACGCCTACATTATACTCTGGGAGGCAGTCAATATATTTATGAAGTTAGGTATACTATATGCCAGCTCTAGCTATAAAGTACCAATTGTTACTAGTTTGGTTTTCCCTGAGGTATTTCTTATTTAAAAAAATGTAGCGCTAAATTCTGCTTTCCAAAGAACTGGGGGAAATATTTATTTCAATGGATAAAACAAAAAACATGAGACTTATGAAGTAATTTTATAATGATAGTGACATAGATGATGAAGTCAACATTATCTATGAAAATATAGACAATAAAAAGTATACTGAGAAAAAACTGTTCTTACCAGGAACTGTATGATCACCTTAAGCACTTTAAAAAATATTTTATTATACCACCGTGATATATATAGTTACAAAGATGTTCATAAGATGTTCATATTTGGGTTTCGCCATACAGTGTTCCAGCACCCAACCCTCCACCAGTGCCCATTTCCCACCACCAATGTCCCTGATTCCCTCCCCTGCCCTAGTCTGCCTCTATGGCAGGTTCTTTATTTCTTTCTCTTTCTCTCTCTCTCTTTTCCTTCCCTTTCACATTGTGGATTACAATACATACATTAAGAGATTGTCATGTGTATCTTTTTGCCTGTATTTAATGCTCAGTTCTAGGTTGGTATTAGCACTTTCGACAGTTGTTAACACACTGTTCCATTCTCTATCTGATGAGATCGGGCGCGTTCAGGGTGGTATGGCCGTAGACTCCATCCTCTATCTTACCTAGCCTCTGACTCCCACACATTTGTGATAATTTCCACCTCTGACAAGGCCTCCTGATCCATTTTTCGCCTGACCTGGATATTGGTATTGTAATATATACATATATATTTATGTCATGCAAATAAATGCAGTCATTCTATATCTGTCTCTCTCCTTGTGGCTAATTTCACTCAACATGATCCTCTCCATGTCCATCCATTTATAAGCAAATTTCATAACTTCATTTTTCCTGACAGCTGCATAGTATTCCATTGTGTAGATGTACCAAAGTTTCTTTATCCAGTCATCAATTCTTGGGCACTCTGGTTGTTTTCATATTCTGGCTATTGTGAATAGTGCTGCTATGAACATAAATGTGTGGATGGTATTTCCGCTGCATATATTTGGCTTCCCAGGGTATATTCCCAGGGTTGGTATAGCTGGGTCAAATGGGAGCGCAACTTCTAGTCTTTGGAGCAATGTCCATATTGTTTTCCAAAAAGACTGTACTAGTCGACATTCCCACCAACAGTGGATGAGAGTCCCCTTTTCCCGCCTCCACACCAGCACTTGTTGTCCTTGTTCTTTTGGATATGTGCCAATCTCTGTGGTGTGAGATGATATCTCATTGTGGTTTTGATTTGCATCTCTCTGATGATTAGTGATGATGAGCATTTTTTTCATATGCTTTTGGCCATTCGAATTTCTGTTCATTTCTTCCCATGTTTTGATGGGGTTGTCTGTTTTCTTCTTGTAAAGTTCTACCAGTGCCTGATATATCCTAGATATTAACCCCTTATCAGATGGATATTGGCCTTAACCACTTTTAAATTTAGTTCTCCGAAAAGTTGGAAAGTGCTGTTCAGAGATAATATAAAAGAGACTGTATAACTATAAGGCACTAGTGTTGGCTTTTCCGCCTGAGGTGTTTTCTAATTTAGAACTCATAACTTTGCTATTGTTTTTAAATTTTATTCTGTTTACTGTTTTTCTGTAATTAACAGAAATTTTTCATGAATTTAAATCATGAACTCAAATCTTTTAAAACTTTATTAAAGCTCCATGATTTACAAATTTCTTCATAGTAAAGTTGTCACAAGCATTCATGGTTCAACACCAGTCCCACCACCAGTGTGCCCCTACCACCACCAAAGGCCACAGTCTCCCACTCATCCCCATCCCCACGCCAGCTTCCCTGTCAATTGATTTTAAACTGTTATCACATTTAGCATTGCAACATATATATGGGAAAGGTTTTAGTAAAGACCTAATATTAAACTGGGCTGTTGTGTTAAAATGGTGCTCCGCCATTTGCAACTGCATGCTTCTGGAAGGAGCCATATCAATTGTACCTCTCTCAGTCTTCCCGGAGAGTTACTCATAAGTCCTGGTTCATGGTGGATGATAAATGGCATCTGCTTCTTTAAAAAAATTTTAAAAAGAAAAACTCTTGCTACCACTTATGACTTGTGCTTATACTTCTTTTACATTTTAGTGTTAAATTTTGTCAAGATAGAATAATATTTTCATATTCAAACTATATCTGCCTAGAACACATTTTGGAGCTATCTGAATGACTACTCTGAAGCTGTCTTCTCTGTGGCTCTGATGTCAAACCTAAAATGTTGCATTTAAAAGTTTTGATGGATTAGTGGAAATGTAAATTAAGCTTAATTCTATTGGTAGAAGTGAAAATGAAGGTAACCTGTATAGCCAGGCATCTACTATCTGATAGTAGATATCTACTATCTGAACATAGAGAATAGTAAAAGAACAATCTACTGTTTTCCTTCAAGTATAGCTTGTTTATTGGATCCCTAGCATATTTTACATTAAAGGTTCAGGAAAAGAAAGCCAACGCACAAAAGCTTTCCTCACTGATGGGTTAAAATACAAACACAGAAAAAGTTTTATCCAATCATTGCCTTTGTAGATAGGAATCAAAATAACTTGATCAAGGCAGTGAGTTTGTGAAAATTAGAATATAGTATTTTTTGTTGCAGAATACTAATTAATAAATGAAATAAATTTTGAGTACACATATGTGCTTAGGAACAGAAAAGCAAGAGACAGGAGTAAATAAATATTGTATAAAATGAATTCAGAACTAGATACTCTAGTCTGTGTATTTTATAAGCCCATTGCAAAAAGAGCTTGGACCTCCTCCTAGATATACATAAGGAGCAGTGTTGCAGTATTCAATTTGAATACAGGCATTTATAACTCGTAGTTTTTAAATTAAAAACAAAAAATTCCTTAACTTCACTGGACTGTCCTTGTTTTGTTTCTGCTCAGCGTCAGTGTCTTTGACCCATCAGTCATATTAAGTGGGCAAGCTGACTGTGGGTCTTCTCATCAACTGTCTATTGATTTGTGATTTCAATTTGTTAGTCATACATCCTTGAGTGAATGGCGGGTGGCAGTGAGCTTCCTCTTTTCCAGGTATTGCCTCTGCTCATGACCTCCCTATTACTTTTGTTAGGAAAATGACTAAATAACAACCATCTTCCAGTGATCTGTCTTTCTAAAGGTAGATCCACATCTCATTTCTGCTCATGTCCCTTAAAAGTTGCATTGTCAGCTCACCTGGAAGAAGCAGCGCTTTCATGAGACAGGCAGTTTGTTCCTGTAAAGTTCATTAAAATTTCATTTCAGTGAAAGGAAGTAACACTTTTCTAATGTGCATACAAGAGAAACAGATGTGGAATCTTTAAGTAGCAGCTAATTGGAAAGGAGAAAATAAAGATCGGCACTTATCCAAAACCAAAAAAAAAAAAAAACCCTCAAAGCCTGAAAATAGCTTGAGTTCAAACTGAGTTTTAGCTTACTTGCATTTTTTTAATCATAAAGTCTCTAATTTTAAGGCTAAAAATTAAATTAAAAATATTAAAAATAGATTAAAAATATTCTTTCAGGGCTCGAGATCTTTTAAGCAAATAGGATACTTTCTTTGCAAGCAACAGACCCAGGTTCAATCTGAGGCACCATAGATAGTTCCCTGAGAAGAGTAATCCTAGACCACAGCCAAGAGTAAGCCCTAAGCACTTCCTTACTCCATTTTGGACTCTTTTTTAAATTATTTTATTACACCACCTTTAGATATACAATTACTCACTTTTTAATTATTTTATTACACCACCTTTAGATATACAATTACTAGGTGCTCATGTTTGAGTTTTGGTTCTACAGTGTTCCAACACCCATCCCTCCACCTGTGCCCATCTCCTATCACCAATGTCCCCACTTCGCTCCTCCCTCCCCAGCCTGCCTCCATGGAGGGTTCTGTATCTCCTTTCTCTCTCTCTTTCTCTTTCTCTCTCTCTCCTTCTCACTTTCTTACACATTTTGGATTGTAGTATATTCTAGGACATGACTGGTTCCACTAGTTTGATGACTTGGGGGAGCCTCATGGTCACCTGAGCTAGGAGAGAGCCAGATGCCAGCTCTCCCCATTGTGTCTGAGTCTCTGCATGATATCTCTGGTCACCCTGGTGCAGTTCTTGGGCAGGGCCCCCCAGGCCTCCGGGACAAGACAGAAAGGAAAGCGGTGGTCCCAGCTCCATCTCACGAATGCCCGGTAACTTCTGCCTCTGAGAGCCTCCTACCTGGGCTTGAACTTGGCTACTCTGTTAATCTGGTCTTGAGATCATCATCTCTCCTGGGTGAGCTCTGATATGCTGTGGTGTCCAGACAGTGAAAATGGTACTATTGTGATAGGCGAAGTCTCATCCAGCTGCTTCTGAGGCCCTGCAGAGGCCCCAAAACCCAAAACCCATCTTTCCTCCCAGGAGCCTCATGGTCAGCTGAGCTAGGGGAGAGCCAGATGTCAGCTCTCCCTGTTGTGTCAAAGTTACTCACTATTTAGGGCAGAATTTTCTATTCTGAATTTATTATTTCTCTAGAAACACAATAATCTCCAAATTCAGACACTAAGAAATGTATCGGAGAGAAATTTAATATTATTTCTCTATCAATTATTTCCTCTGATGATTTAAGTCAGTCTAGCTCACCATACTAAGTCCTATACTCATATAGTGAGAATGATTCCTTGATAACTTGGCACTTAAATGTGGATACCTAGCTCTTGGAAGGATATTGAGAAAAAGTGTTACTGTGATTTTGTGACCTTGAAAAAATTTACTATATCTTGTAACTTTGACCTCTAAAAGTTTCCAAAACTTTAGGGTTTGTCTTGTATTATAGTACTTTTAAAGTTGATTTTGAGTCTATGAAGTTCCTTTCCTGTTTAGTCATGAAGTGTGTATGGTTCCTTCAAATCTGAATGAAAATCTAGCTATGTACAGTATTCTTGGTGAAGCATTCATTTTATTGAGCTTTTTTCACTATATCCCACCACTCTCTTTGGGCTCCAAGGATCTTGTCTGGTAAGTCTACTGAAAATCTAAGGGACACTCTGTTGGGGAGCCACTGGGGTCCCCAACAGTATTGGGACAGAAGTTCTCTTCTACCTCCAAGGCCACTGGGGAACGAATGAACACTCACTAGTCCAGCACAATTACAAAAAGGCTTTTAATAGTCAAAAAATCTCTATCACTGCAACCCAATATAATGGAAGATCTCTAGCTCTGGTCAGAACTTAGATCATACACGAGGATCCAAGTCTCCTACCAAAGAGGATTCCACCAGATAGGAGTCCCACCAAAGAGAGAGAGTGTACCTCAAATCAGTCCCCTTATAAACACAAAAGTAATCCTAACTTTTTGGGGAGTGTCCTGTCAACAAAGAACCCTAAATAGCTTCTAGATAGTAGAAGAGTGTAGAAGGGTGGTGCCACACCCTACTATAGGTCTAAACAAATGGTTATGCCAAGGACTAATCCCTTCTTCGGAGGGAGATTATCTCTTATGTGAAACACTGGAGAGAGGGGGTGCTGATATAAAGTAATACATCTTAATTTCATGGGCTTCATTATAATCTAGATGATACCCACAAGTTTTTTCTTATTTGTTATCTGCATCAGGGTGATTCTGAGTATATTGTTCTCTGTACACTGAAAGGGTCACACTCGGCTGCTAGAGGGCAAACTAATATGATCCTTCCTATAACTTAAACAGTAGACTCAATGTAGCCAGGGTGGTAGTCTCCTGGTAAATTCTAACTGTCCCATGCTGGGTCCAAAGATGAACTGTGCCCAATCTAGATAACACAGAAGTCTTAGTAGATGTATAATAATAAGTTAGAAGTTACTCATTCAGAGTCAAGGTGACTTCTGTAACTGCCACACCCTCCATCAGTGTTTACATAGAATAGAGATCGTATGAACCCTGGTTTCTGTTTTTTTTTAATCAGAAAAAGACTAATAACCAAATGATTCACTCATTTGGGCTACTCATAGAAACAAAACAAATGAACACATAATGTTGTATGACGAACTCTGGGCCTTGGGTTCTAAAACTGAGATTACCAAGCATGGGCTAGTAGCATGGAAGAGGTGTAATAGAGTAATATAGGACTGTGGTAGGGGTTCTTGGAGACTAATGGTAGCAAAGGTGTAATAACTTTTTATGAAACCCATAAAAATGTACACTATTTTAACCAGGTTACTTAAACTACAATAATCCAAATCTAAAAAATAATAATAATAATAATAATAATAATACAGCATTTCTTTATCAAGTAGACATTTTGCTTTCTCTAAGTTGAAAGAGAAATCTTCTCTCAGAAGTTTTGACCAGACAGAATTCCAGCATAGCTTGGCTCAGTTTGTGGAAAATTTTGACATATGTGTGAGATAAATATTTTGATAAAGAATCTGAAACATGGACCTGCCATGGAGGCAGGCTAGGAGAGGGGGGAGGGTACCGGGGACATTGGTGGTAGGAGGTGGGCACTGGTAAAGGGATGGGTGCTGGAACACTGTGCGGTTTTAAACCCAAACATGAACATTTTTGTAATTGTCAAAAATAAATTTAAAAAATGAAAAAAAAAAAGAATCTGAAACAACTCTCAGAACACAGGCTGAGAAAACTGTTTTAGGCTCATTGTTTCTTAGAGAAAATATTGTAGGTGGACTCTAATTAGAAAAAACTTCATGCTGTAAAAATTAAGTGCACAGGTTGAAGATAAGACTGGGTGGGGAGGGAGAGCAATAGCACAGGGGGTAGGGTGCTTGTCTTGCACATGGCCAACCTGGATTTGATCCCCAGCATCTATATGGTCCCCCAAACAATGCCAGGTGTAATTCCTGAGTGAAGAGCCAGGAGTAACCCCTGCGCACTGCCAGGTGTGTTGGAGTCTTTTTCTTAGGATCCCTTATAGCTGGTACCCTGAAGGCTTTTTGGGTCTGAAAGCCTACATCCTCCAGCTCTTGGAACTTTTTTGCAATGATGTCTTTAACTGTTCCTATCTCATTGGGGTTGCTTCCCTGTCCCTCTGGGACTCCAATGATTCTTATGTTGTTCGTCTTGAATTAATTCTAATGTTTTCTTACCAACTGCCAAACGATTTTGAGGTCTTTTTCCATCTTCTTTTGTTGCCTGAGTGCTTTATGCAGCTCATTTTCAAGCTTACTGATT
Source organism: Cryptotis parvus (assembly GCA_021461705.1). Lineage (NCBI taxonomy): Eukaryota > Metazoa > Chordata > Mammalia > Eulipotyphla > Soricidae > Cryptotis > Cryptotis parvus. The sequence goes on from JAJIBD010005735.1 coordinate 79,269, forward strand.
CTGTCTTCAGCTGTTGTCATTCTGTTGAGGGCACCCACTGAGTTTTTCATTTTATATACTCAGTTTTTTATTAATGACACTTCTGTTCATAGTTTTCTTATTTCTGCTCTCATTTCCTTCTGCGTTTTATTGGCTGTTTGTTCCACTATTTCTTTAATATCCTCCTATATTTGATTGGATTCCATTCAAATCAAATGCAATATTTCTTTGAGCTCATTAAACATCTTCACCATTTCATCTCTGAATTCTTATCAGAGAGATTATTTGGATATTCTTTGTTGAGGTTTCAGGGCTCCTTCATTCATTCACTCTTTGTGGTGGGGATGTGCATTGTTTTTTTCCCATGATACCACGATAGTATGGAAGTGTAGCCTTCAAGTTCACAATCAGTGTCCTCCTCTCACTGTAGGACTCTGGAGGCTCAGTATATGGTGGTGGTCTCTTTCCCCTTCAAGTATATTGCCTTCTTCTTTGTTCTGTGTGACTTATGTGCACCTCTAGCACTGATTAAGAGGACGTGTTCTTTGGCCTGAATTTATTTTTATATTGTGATTGTATTGATCCTTGTGTTCACCAACATTTTTGTGAGTTTTGGGGATATGTTGAATGGACTATTGGTCCAATATGGTTGGGTAGATAGACTGACCTTGTAAGAGTCTAATAAAAGAGGCCGAGATGTGGGTCCAAAGCAATAGGGAAGAGAAGATAAACTTATTCCCACATGAGCAGACATCACCCAGAAAACTGTGCTTCCCACTGCAGATTCTATCTGGGGGAAAGCGGCCACACATTGGTGCAGATCCTGCAGTTATAGTTCTAGTCCCATTGCCAGTTTCACACTTCTGAAAAGTGTAGATGTTCATTCCCTCTTGCTTAGCCCTTATCTGGGAACCTGGGGCTGAACAGGGGCCAATTTCCAGAACTTAGAAAAAAAAGTTCTTTAATTTGCTGCTCAGATGAGAGTACAACTTGATCCCATTCTATAGTTGTATGTCACACTAAATGTTCTGAATCTATTTAATAAATCAGCTTTTTAATCTGATTTATTCAGTTATGAAATTCTGAGCTCATTTCCCAAAGAATAAAAATATAAAATTCGTCACTTCAGATCCCAAAATTTAAAATTCTGCTTTAGTTTAATCTATTTGTATTTAACTCAAAAAAGTAAATACATCTTAAGTCAATCTTTATAATTGCTTGTTCGTTTGGAAAGAAAGTCAGTTTTGTATAGAATAAGATTTTTCAAAAATATAAGTATAGCAAATAAATTTAGGTGAGCATAGGGATCTCATGCCCTTTAGTATTCTGTGATTCTCATTCACCTTTTTCCCCATTGAGCCATTTTATTTAGAAGCATATATTACATCCTAGGAAAAAGGTTTCCTCCTCTTTGTGTTTCACCTTCTTTATGGTCCATAATGTCAGCTTAGATATTCAATACAATGAAGCTAAACTGATAGAATAATATTAGGTAATTCCTAGCATTTTCTGGGTCTTTGAACATTTACTAAATCTGTGGCTTATAACTCTTCCCCATCATCTACTCGAACTAACCAGCCTGGGAAGCTCAACTTTCTAAGGTCTGTATTCAGGAAGCCAAAGGTATACAAATGTCTACAATGTTGTCTCTTCTATCAAGAAGCCTATCCATGGAGAGAGATCAATTTTGAGTAACACAAATATTTTAACTGGAGGTTCCTATTTGTTTTACCTGTTTTTAGTTAATGTTTCAGTGCCATACTGATAAGTTTCTTTTAAGACATGCTTTAAGGTCATTGTATGGTTTATTATGATGAAGCTTTGGAAAATTTGCAATCATTCATTAATTGTTGGTGATCTTGAGAGAATAGTCCAAGATACTTAGTACATTTTGGCATCATGAAACAGTTCAGGTTTTGCAAGTGTACATGGTTGTGAGTTCCACTCCATGTTTTATAGTTAAAGAAGCAACACAATTTGAACAGGAACAAAATATTCTACTTCCCTTACTCAGCTATGTGATTCAGAATATTTGAGTCATTCAGTGCATCTGTGAAAGCAGACATGGGCAAAAACAATCCTGCAGTCTTTGGGACCAATCTAAGAAATCTAAGTAATTAACATTTTCTACAAAGAACATTTATTTATGCTGGCATTTATTTACCTTAGAGTTTTTCCCAGTTTTTCCATTTTTATCATTTTAATATTTATGATGATGATAACTTGAACATCTTTAACCTTAGATAAAGATAAACCAGTTTTCTATACTTAAAATATCATTCCGCTAATTTCTACATATTCATGTATGGCACTGAAACATTAACTAAAAACAGGTAAAACAAATAGGAACCTCCAGTTAAAATATTTGTGTTACTCAAAATTGATCTCTCTCCATGGATAGGCTTCTTGATAGAAGAGACAACATTGTAGACATTTGTATACCTTTGGCTTCCTGTTTTTAACTTTTAAGACATTTCTGTGACCATGGAATGTAAAAACATAGAATATTATACAGATTTATAATATTGAGAATCACTTTATCATACCTATTACTAAAATATTTTCCACCCTATTTTAGCTACAATTCTATCTTGTGTAGGTAGCTTGTCACTGATTTTCCTTTACAAAACAAACTTTAATATTAAACTTTTAGAAAATGGAAAATGATAGGTGAGCAAAACACTGTCAGTTCTGGTTATTGTAGCTTTTATAAGTCTTCAGAGGATGCTTACAAAAGCTTTGAATGGGGTTCCCACTGTGCTACTGGCAAATGTCCCAATGGGGAATCTTTTCTATTAGCTTGCTCTATAAGTGGGGATAGAGTTTGGTGAATAGTGAAAACTGAAAAGTCTCACATAATAGACTCTATTCTGGGATCGGGTGACCTGGAATATGCTATTGTCCTAACCAAGAATTCATCTGGTTGTGATTTTACAAGAGTGCAGTTACCTCTTTGGTTTAATCTAGTCAAAACTGAAAAGGAATACTTTTTTATAAAGCACTTTTGGTAATGCAAAAACCTTGTTCATTTGAAAAGAAATAGTCATTTTATGAAGGATTTAAGAATTATTGGAAAAGTCCCCTAGTACAATTTGAAGTAGCAACCTACTTTTTAATTTGACCAACTTTATCTCATTTTCCTGAGATGTAAGTTTTATTGGTATTTCTCACAATAAGCATGCCTGGACTCGAAAGTGTGCATATACTGAATAATACATGAGTTTGTGGCAAGATAAGTTAGAAGTATACTAAAAGGAATAGCAGTGATTTCTTAGAATTTTAAATCTTAGAGCACAGAAAAGTTTTATAAGGATTAATTAAAATTCAAAATCTTTACTTGGTTTAGTAAATTAGCTGTATTATATTTTGTGTATTATAGGTCTTGATTCTGTGTAGATCAACCTTGCAGGATTTTAATAAGTCTAATTATTCCACCAGTTTTGAAATTAAAAGATATCTCTACACACCAATCATCTGAACTTTGATAATAAGCTCTCTCTCTCACTTTTTTTTTTGTTTTTTTCGGTCTCACCCAGCAATGCTCAGGGGTTTCTCCTGGCTCTGCACTCAGGAATTACTCCTCGTGGTGCTCGGGGTACCATATGGGATGCCAGGGATTGGACCCAGGCCAGCATGGGCCGGCCACATGCAAGGCAAACACCCTACCTGCTGGACTATCGCTCTGCCCCAATAATCTCTTTTTTAAAGGAATGGTTTGAGGCTCTTCCTGTTCCTGGAGCAAGCAGATGCCCCTGGGGTACATTTAACTTGCAACAGGACGTATGGAGATGTTACTGTTACCCGTTTGAGCAAATCTATGAACAACGGGAAGACAAGTGATACAAGTGATTAGATGAAATTATCAGAAATTATCATAAAATAATTATCTAATAGATTACCATTAAGTAGATAAAATCTGTTTCAAACTCAGTTGACCTGTTGAATACTCTAGAGCAGCAGTTGTTCATCTTTTTATCCTCAGACCAACGAATAGACCTGGATTTGAAAACCACTCCAAAAGGAAGAGTGAATAGAAGTGGGAAAGAGTGGGAATAGAAGGGACTAGGAAGTGAAGAAGAGACCACAAGAGAGAAGCAAGAACTCTTATCTAAAAAAGGAAACAGAGAAAAGAAAATTTTATTTGCATTTATTCCTATGTTGGAATATGACAAAAGTGACAATTATCATTTTCACCCCAAGCTTTCTACTGAAGAGAATAAAGCAGAATATAAACCAGTTTACCTCTTAATACTATCTACAAATCATCTTACTCTATCCTGGTCTGTTTCTGCATCTTACCTAAAATTAGCTAAACATAAAGTGATTTCCAAATTTTCTGTCAGTTATTTTTAATTTTTAATTTTTTTACCCATAGTAGTTGAAACTTTATAGAATATATAGTAACTTTGGAAGCTCTTTCACTGGAATTTTTTAACAATAATAGTAAATATTTTTCTGACATGCTCTCTGTATAGTTTTCCTGAAAGTATAAGCATTTACATTAAATCTGTTGTCTAAGTTGTGTGACGTGTAGGGGAATAGAGTAAAGGCCTCAAAAGTCTTGAGATTACGGTTATGCTCTGTATCCTTGATAAATTTGCCCCACCAGGTTACAGATTCCCCTGTAAAATTAGATAATGAAACCTGCCTCTGCTGGGTTCTTGAAAATTTAACCAAAAGATATGTCAGATGGCTAATACAGAGCCTGTCATTGTAGTAAGGAGAATAGCAGATACCAGTCACTATTCTTTCCTCCTTGGGACTAACGAACATCCTACACACATGCATTTATTCATTTACTGGAAAAGAGAAGTTGGTATAGAGAAAAGGGCTCAATGCTGGAAATCAAAACTAGATTTGTGATGGAAGCTCTAGATTCTAACCAATGGTGTGACCACAGCTTGTAAGTGAAGCTCATTATATTTTATTTTCTTGCTCCAAAAATTGTCTGGATGATCCCTAAATTTTCTGGTCATTCCTGCCTCCTAGATTCATGCAATTATCAGTCCTTATTATCAGTCCTCATAACACCCAATATATGAGGCATTCATAATAACTCAGTACCACACTCGAAAATAAGGTCAATGAAAAACGTAATTTTACAGTGAACATTGGTATAAACTAGCTGTGAAGAGAGAGAAGTTAAAAAAATGTATCACGCCTTGCTCAAAATGTATTAGAAGCATTTGTCTTTGTGATTCATACCACCCCCCCACCCCGGCCGAGTTTATTGATTGTTCACAAAGTTCTAAGCACAATGTCTGGTCTGAAAATCTAGATATAACAGCACATCTGTCATTTCAAAAGTGCTCAGTCCATGTGAAGTCCGACCATCATAGGACAGTGTGCGTACCAATAAAGTGTATTGTATATGGAAGTACCTCTCCTGGAATAAGGAGGAAGAAGTCTTCCAAGACTTCACAGATGAAGTGGCACATTAACAGACATTTAAAAGTTCTTCAGGGAGATCTTTTCCTTAAAAAGTGATTGAACTTTAGAAGTCCTGGCAGGGATCTTCTGGGATTGATGTCCTCAAGGATACATCCATCTTAGGCAGCTATTCTGATGCTATGAAAAGACATTAACTCTAGTGACTCTCCTGACATAAACCTTATCTTACAAAAACAATTTTAATCAAAGATAATGTTTGGCAGTCAAGGTTTTGATTGTCTGAACAAAACAAAAAACAAGCATACGTAATTTAAGGCAAGCTTTCGAATATGATATACTTCATTGAATAAACAAAAAGATTTAAGATACTAAAAATGAGTAGGAACCACAGAAATCAAGGCATAGACAGAATATTCCGACAAGAATTATGAACTGACTCAGTCATACTCAGAGGACATGGTGGCCGTATCCTAGACTCTTTGTACCTCTGCTAGACTCAGCTTTAGTCATGTCTGTATAAATAATCTCTATTCTCCTTCAAATCATTGTTTCAGTTCTGTGTTTGCATCATAGCTTCCTTGAGGTAAACACATCTATTTACAGAAATTGAACATCTAGGAAAATACACACACACACACACACACACACACACACACACACTCGCTGAACCTTGTTTCCTGCCTGGCTCACAGAAGAGTTTTGAACATTTGTAATAATAGGAATTAACCATGCTGAAGTAAAGTGTTATCCAAAAATAAAATATTGTAGATATCTATAATTAACCTTAAGTTAAAATTATAAGTCATACACACACACACACACACACATATATATATATATATATATATATATATATATATATGTTCTTTGTAATGAGCGAATAGTCATTTTCTCAGAAATAATCTACCTCTCACTGTGAGGTTGAATACCATAATACATACTAAATCTTTCCTTCAAAAGGGCTATTTGTATATTTTAATTTATAATGTACTAGTATTCCTATTATATCAAAGTGCTAAATTATGAGTGTTATTAAATAAATGCATTCTACTATTTATAGAAGTGTTAGGTATACTAAGTATTTCAAATTCAAGTTTCTAGGTATTTTAACTTCTCTCAATTCTTGAGTTATTTATATAAATTCAGCATTCCTAACAGTGATTTTGATGTCATGTTATCTTAAGAAATAAAATTCATTTATATTAGTCAGATTATAACTAAAGAATCTCAAGGGCTTAAAAATTGGGATAAAATTTCTGGCTCACAGCATGAGTCCAATAAGGGCCAACGGGTATCTTCACCATTTACTGAATCAAAAGAAGGAGAGTATACAAAGGATTCAAGGTTTATTTTATTTAATTTTTATTTCATTTTTTACCTGTTTTATTGAAGCGCCGTGATTTACAAAGTAAAAAGGTTTTCATAATACTGCTGATAGAAAGATTCATACTTCAACACCACTCCCAGCACCAGTGTGTTCCTACTACCAAAGACCCTCATTTCCCACCCACCCCAATCCCCATGCCTACTCCCTCATCTAGCACTAATTACATTGACCATTAAAGCACATACATTGCAATGTTATTGGTTAATCCATTCTCTTCCCTAGGTTATGGGAGAACCTAGTCAAATTCTGTTCTCGAATTTATTTTCTGAGTTTCTAGATCGTGGTTGGTTTCCACTAGTTTGATGTACAAGCAGCCACGCCCAACATGGGGAGAGCAGGATGGCAACTCTGCTCTGTGTATCTGAGTATCTGCATCATGGCCAGCAACTCGGAGGCAGTTCATGGGCAGGTCCACCAGGCCTCCTGGACGGGACAGAGGTGAGGTTAAGTATGTGCATTTTTATACTAGAAGCAAACATAAGTTTCTGGATCAGAGATCACATTTACTGTTAAAACCAATAACTGAGCCAGTTCCTATACCCCGTCCTTCCACCTTCCCTGTTGTGAATTTAGAGAGGGAAAACAGACTCTACAGATGAAAATGGGATTTGTTTTTGTTTGTCACAGAAAATTCTGAAATTATAAACCTACACATATATATTGTTACTAGACCCTTATCTCCACTACCCTTTAAAAAGGAGAATTTTTAAGATTTATTGAGGTAACATAACTATAATAACTTTTTACATCAAAACTATACATGTTCACACTATTGTAACCATGTTACCCAAACTATAATAAAATAAAAAGAAATGTAAATAAATGTATTGAAGTAACATCAGTAATGTAAATAAATGTATTGAAGTAACTCTTACAATACTATAAATCACAAGAGTATGCAGATTCAATAGTATATATACAATCCTCAGTCAGCTTAATCTAGTTACTCTCTAGTCACATCCAGTCAAGCCCATGTACCCATAGTTCCACTTTTATAATCCCAAAGGTGTCCAAGTCACAGCTACTTGAGGATTTCTCAGTCCACCAAAAGAAGGCTTTATTAGCAACAAGCCAGCTGGTAAAAACTGAACTCCAAGACACAAAAGAACCTCTTTCTGCATGGATACAAGAAGTGGTTTTTATATGGAAAGTGAACAGGAATGCTTTTAGAAAGGATGGGTTGTAAACTAGTAGATGCCAGACTGGTCCCGTGTTGCACAATCAATCTCATCTCCAAACCTAAATAAAGTAAGGGTTAGACTTTTGGGAATAATAAAAATGAGGAAAACTGAATTCACCTTTAGGCATTTATGTTGGGGGGGATATTTTATAGATTTCACCCAGCCCCTCCCCTTACTAATCAATATTTTCTTCACAACATTGTTTTTGCTTAATTCTTGTTGCTTTTATTCCTCAAATGAATGACTCATGTGGTAATTGTCTTTTCTTTCTCTTATTTGCATAATCCCTCAAGTTTCATTCATGTTGTTTCAAAATTCCATCTTTTCACTGCTGAACAGAAATACATTATGTATATATATCAGCACATATTCTTTATGCATTCATCTATCAAAGGAACTTAGATTGTTTCACATCTTGGTTATTGTGAATAGTACCACATATATCTTATCAATTACTGTTTTCATATTCTTAGGACAAATGATATTATTCATAGTGGATGAAGCAATTTACATTTGCCTAAGCAGTCTATGAAGATTCCTTTTCTCCACAGCTCATAAACATTCATTATATTTTGTCTTTCTGATATAGGCTATTCTCACATGTGTGGGATGGTATTCTTTTGAGCTATATTTCCCCTAACATTTTATGTCTATATTAACAGTCTTTCTAATGTAAGAAAACAACTTTATGTTCTCCAGAAAGGTTAATTTACATTATGAAGATGGTTTATTAAGTGACATGTGTTATTCCAGCCCATACTCCTTTAGTTATAACCCTGTTTATTACTATACCTATCATCAACAAAACATCCAGGAAAATAAAGTGTTTGTGTTCCCAAGAAGAAAATTTAAATCAAGTTCAATAAATCTATATGAAATTGATCTGTTCTGTGGGAAGCTCAAAATAGGAAGTATCATTCTTGAAGCATGGTACAATTTAGAAATATCATTAAATTCAAAAGTGGTATGTAAGGAATAGGTGCCGTATTTACTAGACAAATTTACTAATTTGCGTATTTACTAGATAGACAAAGTAAGGGTAGTAACAGCATGTGTTCATGGGCGAAAAGTATAATTGGTCTGGTCACCTCACCTAAGCAGAGAACCCATTATAGTGCCCGCTCAATTCTGAATATATCCATTTAAACATTCCATTGGAAATGAGTCTAGTGTAAAAGAGTGTAACTTTAATATGGGATGTTGCACTTCCTAACACTTTCTTATAGTAAGCATATATTAACTTCTAGCAAAATTTCTCCAAAATCCTTGGGAAGAGGATTAGAAAGGTCCTCACAGGCCCTGTTCTAGTTAAGTGTGTTTTTAATACATTTAAGTAGAATGAATAAGTGATTATATAAGTGAAGAAGATTGTGGAAAGTCTTGCTCCTAGTATAGACTGGCTCCATCAGGTAGTAGAGTGGGTAAGAAGCTTCTCTGTGGGCAACAGAGCCAGGTTTTATTCATAGCACTGCATTTGATGCCCCCTTGTCCCACAGGAGGGATTCTCGAGTGCAGAACATGTATCATTATTGCCTTTTAACCTGAGAAACTATTTTTATTCACCTTAAGCACAGAGCTTTTATGAAAACTTGAGAAACAAAGTTCTCTGAGTGCCAACTTATAGCTAACATTGTGTAACATTAAAGCATCTCAGCTTACCTTGAATCCTTTTGTTTATGTTAAATATTAGTTGAGGAAAGTCACTGACATAATTAAAATCTATTATGTGTACTTTGCCACTGGGCTACACTGGCACATGATAGGGTCAAATGGAAATGTTACTGGCACCGAGGAAATCGATGAACAACGGGATGTCTAGTGATCGGTGATCTAGTGATACATTTATAGACAGGTTCTAACTGATACCCGTCTTCCCAGTAAGCCTAGCAAGAAGCCAGAGCAACCCACACTCATGTGGTCAGTCATTCTCAACATCCAGATTCCATAGTTCCTCAGAGCTCCATCCAAGAGAAAAACCTGACCTTTCCCCTTTAAGTTTCATCAGTAAATGCTTGAGATGAGAACCTTCTACTGAGAATATACCACCTACATGGCAGAACCTGGCAAGCTGCCTGTGTTTTTTTGTTTGTTTGTTATGCCAAAATCTAGTAACAATTGCTCTTCCTGTCCCTGGAGCAAGCAATGCCCTTGGACTACACTTGTTTGAGACAGGACGTATGGAGATGTTACCGGTGCCCACTCGAGCAAATCAATGAACAATGGGAAGACGGTGATACAGAGATACAGTGATGTGTACTTTGTACAAAACATGAATTTCCAGTGAACAAGTATATTTCACATCGAATTCCCAAATCTGCCATTTAACCATCCCCCAAATGCGTAAAGAACAAGAATTCATTCCTCTTATTTCATAGTTTCTTTCATTCTTCCCACTGAGCACAGTAGAAGACTGCTTCAGAATCTTCCATTGTTTCTACCTTGGAGAAAGTTGTTTGCATGCTTTCACAGAATTAATATTCCAAGAAAATATTAGTTCTTAAAGATGACTAGAGCATTAATAATATGTTTTTTAATCAGTATTACACCCTCATAAGAAAGGTGCTAAGTAAATGCATTCCAGTCTACTGGTCCAATAATGATAAACAAGAAATACCTTAGTAGAGTGAAAGGCTAAATAACTTCATTTAAAATTCTGTTAGGATTTTCTGGAAAGTTAATAAAAAGGAAGAGACAGAGTTATGAGTCTTTTGAATTGCCACTCATCTCTCAAACTGACAGAATATCCTACTTTTTCATAACATACCTTGATATGATTTGAGTTTGACTTTATTCCATCAAGAAATAATAAACTGTGCAGTGAAGAGACCAAATATTACATGCAAGGTTGAACCTAGCTTTTGTATAATGACTTTCGCTTCCAAGTAGCACACAACAAAAAGATAATTTTTTTCTTTCATGTTTATAAGGTGTTTAGTTCCAAGGATACTTTGCCTTAAGGCATTATCTCCATATTGGTGAAAGTTTCCAATAAAATGATTCTTTCTAGCATGAAGATTCTTCCAATGTAGTTCATTTAAATTGAGAGCTATTCACCTTCGAAACTTGAGATCAGAAGTTTTAAAGTAAAATGTTAAGGGGAAGAATACCAATACCACTTTAGCATAAAAATAGCAATAATTAAAAGGAGTTCTTGGAAATAATTTCATAATATTTACACAAGAATTTTGTTTCTTACAATTTCAAAAAGACTTTTTAAATTTTCTTAAAAATATCTGGGAAAAAAAAGCTAAGCTCCTGTTTTGCTAGATTTGCAAAGGCAAGGCTGATGCAGTGCAAATTCATACTGCGAAGTGCTTCTTGCAATATTTTTATTTTTGAAACTGAATATATTTGAAACAGCTTTCTTTATGTGCTTTGGAGAACTCTATTGCCCACAACCACTGTGTGGTGTGTGTGTGTGTGTGTGTGTGTGTGTGTGTGTGTGTGTGTGTGTGTGTGTGTGTGTGGTCTCTTCCACCTTTTCCACGGCCCACATTAAAAGGTAGAAAAAATAAATCAGAATTATGGTCAACTCAGGTCTTGTGGTCCTCATTTGGGAAATCAAACCTTATCACATTCATCTTCCCCCTTCCTGGTAAATAGGTTCTCTTCTAAATCATTTCAAGCCAGAACATAATCAAACAGTTTAACAAAAAATGTGTTTGATGTCTGGGTCCAGAATTTTGACTGAGCTTTGTTCTCTTACCAGAGGACAGCTAAGTTACTGGTTAGGGTGTGTCCTTCTCAGAAACATTGACTGGGAAAAAAGGTTACCCAGCACTAGTAACAAGCGCTAACAAAGCAGGAAAACTGAATTGCAAATATGCATTCCTATATCCTTGAAGGACACGTAGATGATACTCTAGCTGTTGAGTGCCTTTCTGGGTTTTAATCAAATGAAATAAATAAACCCTGTTAAACTATTTCATTTGTCAATTTTTTTCTTTTTTTTTTTTTCTTGGGTCACACCCAGCGATGCTCAGGGGTTACTCCTGGCTCTGCACTCAGGAATTACAATATATGCTCCCAAATGTTGTTCTAACTTTTCTTTTGTTATAATAATTCAAGTGAGTTGTAAAGAAGAATTTCAATTTAACCTGTTAGAACATATTATTCTATGAGTAAAATAGAACAGCATGGCCTATGAATGATAAATTTGTACTTTACTATGGTTTAAAGGTCACAAAAGCAATGAATAAAATTGAATTATATTATGTTCTTTAGCAATGTAATGCAAATATCTTTAACATTTCTATTAATCATGCAAGATATAAAATTAACTGGAACAGAGATGATAATTCTTCAAGGCTGCTTATTTTATTTATATTTTCAACATGAGAAAATGTGACATTTTTAAATTTAAAAAGTAAACAAAGGAAATGTAGTGGCAAAGAGAGAAACAGAAAGAGGAAGAGAAAGCAAATGTTTTCTCATTATCCAATATGGCTTTAGGACTGCTAAGCTACTTATGAAGCTATAAATATGATCATAGGATATCACATGTTAAAATTTTATCAGGCTAGATGGGTTTAGTTATTTTTCATTTTTATGCCAAATTTAAAGCCCCACAGAATACCCTTTTACTCACCTTTCAATTACAAATCATTATTTCTAATGCATGTCTTTTCACACCTTTGAAATTTGATAAGATGTCAACTTTTTGTCAATGGTTTAAATGTTCTGAAAAATTTTTCTTCCAGACCTTTAGTCCCCTAGGTCTTATCCTACTCATGCAAACCAAATGAAGTACATTAGGAAGGAGGGAAGTTCAAGTCACACTTGGGACTATAACTTCCAGGACAAGATACTGCCTGATTTTTCACTATCCTACAGTCTGTCAACCGGGCACAATGCTGTTGAGCATAATGTCCCCACTAGAGAGAAAAGGAAATTGAGATATAGAATTGTGCCATCTTAGTTTTAAAGCTAGCTTTAAGCTAAACTGTGAGAGCCAGTTCTCTTCATACAATGCAGCAAAGATGCACTGTAAAGTGAATTATGAATATGGTTTAGCTTCCTGTAGTGACCCCAAATTTATGACCCTGTCACCTTGGCAAAATCTTTCTGCTAAGAACTGCTATCAGAAAAGTGAGACTTCTTTCCTTCTTCATGGTGTAGAGTTAAGGATTCATAACTGTAAACAATTTTTTGGAATCTTGAAGCACTATCACTTGATCACTTGATCACTTGAATCCCGTTATACATCGATTTGCTCGAGCGGGCACCAGTAACATTTCCATTGGACCCTATCACGTGCCATTGTAGTCCAATGGCATCTGGTTGGTTCAGGAATATGAAGAGCCTCAAACCGTTCCTTCAGGGTCTTTACAAGGAAGTCTGACCATCTTGTAGGTGGGCGGCCACGTGATCTTTTGACATCCCATGGGATCCAGACGGTAATGGCTCTAGTCCAGTGGTTGTCTCCACATTGCATTACATGTCCAGCCCATCTGATTTTCGATGCCTTGGCAAATGAGGCAGCGTCCCTGATTCTGGAATAGCGACGGAGGTCAGAACTCTGGATTCCTTCTCTCACTTGAGTGAGGCGTGATATTCCAAGCATAGCTCTTTCGATTCCTCTCTGGGAGACCTGAATAGCATTCTCATCCTGCTTTCGTAGGGGGCCAGTTCTCTGAGGCGTATATTAATGCAGAGAGAACTGTGGAGTCAAAGAGATGTGCCTGGAGCCAGAGGTTCTTTGTCCTTTTAGCTATTTCTTCGATGCCTTTGAAGGCATTCCATGCTGCTCTCTTCCTCCTGCGCAGCTCAGGTTTTAGGTCGTTCATCATGTTGATTTCTCGACCTAGGTACACATAACTGCTGCATTCAGAGATGTCTGTTCCATTGAGAGTGAATGGGGCCTCTGGAGCTAGTTCATTCTTCATAAACATGGTTTTCTTTAGATTCAACTGTAGACCTATCTTTCCACATTCTCGGTCAAAGTCAGCCAGCATTTGTGCTGCTTGGATAATGTTTGGTGTTATTAGAACGATGTCATCAGCGAAGCGGAGGTGGTGTAGTTGCCGACCATCTATCTTCACTCCCATTCCTTCCCATTCTAATTGCCGCATGATGTTCTCGAGGGTGGCGCTGAAGAGTTTTGGTGAAATGGTATCACCCTGTCAAACCTCTCTTTTCACATCAATGATCACTTATTTGTAGAATGGTGAGATCCTGGTGGTGAATCCGTAATACAGCTCACAAAGGATCTTGATGTATTGGGTTTGAATGCCCTGTTTGGCTAGGGCATCGATGACCGCTTCAGTCTCCACAGAATCAAAGGCTTTCTGTAAATCAATGAACGTGAGACAGAGCGGCATCTTGTACTCCCTACAAACCTCAATGAGCTTGGTTACTGTGTGGATATGGTTGATTGTGCTGAATCCTTTCTGGAAGCCTGCTTGCTCGCATGGTTGTCCTTCATCTAGTGTTCTGCTAATCCTGTTCAGGATGACTCTTGTAAACAGCTTGTAGATGACGGACAACAGGCAGATGGAGTGATAGTTGCCGATGTAGTGAATATCTCCCTTCTTGAACGGTAGAACTGTCCTGCTGGTTTTCCATTGGGAGGGCACCTTGCATTCGGACAGGTAGCATGTGAAGATCGAGCTGGTGTATTGAGGAGTAAGGACGGCAAATTCTTCAGGTGTTCGGTTGAACACCTGGTTGGTCCGAGTGCAGTGGTGCTTACAATTAATTGAAGCACTATAGACTACCTAAATCAAAGAAACATGGGAAAACACTAGAATGTATGTGTTGTGCATTAAAAGCTGTATACTGTCCCATATTTAATGAGACTCTATAAAAGTACAAAATGCAGAAGCCCAAAACTTCTTAAATATTTTGAGAATATTTTTAGTTTTTATACTTAGGTGGGGTACAAGTGTATGCTACCCCCCAAGGCAGAGCCTGGCAAGCTACCCGTGTTGTATTTGATATGCCAAATACCAGTAACAATTATAGACCTCATTCCCATGACCTGATGGAGTGGTTTGAGGCTCTTTATGTTCCTGGAGCAAGCAGGTGCCCTTGGGCTCTACTTGCACGAGACAGGACATATGGAGATGTTACTGGTGCCCGCTCGAACAAATCGATGATGAACGGGAAGACTTAGGGTGGGTTTTACCTCTTGGGAGTGGGTGAGGATTTTCTCCGAGCAATGTTCAGAGAGCCCTGGATCCACTTGGTCAACTAGAACTGTATAATTTGGTTCAATACTCAGGTACTGCCATGCTGGAATTGGCCAAGGCCATACCCAGCCATGCTGATAAGGCCATGCAGTGCCAGGGACTGAACTTTGGGTCATCAACATGCAATGCACATGCTCTAGCTCTTTGAGATATCTCCCTGCCCCCATTTTGGGATTTTTAATGCTTTGATTTTATAGATTTGTTTAGTTTTCTAGAGAAATCTTGCCTGTATATTGCAGTTTTTTTGCTCTGTAAGTGATTAGAAGTAGTTCATAAAAAATGGAGACAAATCAATACCCGTTTTATATGGCTTAAGGTGCCATTTAGTTCCCAAGAACACTGCATAAATTTAATTTTTAAGTGCTTTTGTTCCTAATATCTGTCACGAATATATTTTAGTAGTAAAGAAATAGCACACATATCGAATATCTTACAATAAAGTAGACAGCTTAAACTGAGAGTTTATGGACAATAGGTAAACCAAGGACTTGAATGTTGATTTGTCCTCATACACTTTAGTATAATCAAGAGATGTTACTTTTCAAGAATATTTAACATGGAATTTTTAACAAATGATTCACTACTCAGTGAATTTCCAGTCACATAAACAAGTATAAGAAAATTAGTCTAAAAGTCCTTCAGGATTATTCATTCTCTGTTAAAAAATCTAAACTTTAATGTGAGATTTTGCTTGATATCAGTCACAGTGGGGCATTTCAAAAGATACGTTTGAGTTCTTTTTCTGTTTTTTTTAAGTAGACGATAAATAAAAGAATTTTTCCCCTTAAGAGCTAGTCTCAAACAACCATACAAATGTCTTACATCCACTGGACTCTAAATACATCATTCTTTTTTTTTAAGTATTTTATTATACCACCGTGAGATATGCAAATAAAAAAGATATACAATTAAAAAGTTCATGTTTGGGTTTTGGTCATACAGTGTTTCAGCACCCGTCCCTCCACCAGTGCCCATCTCCCATCACCAACATCCCCGGTTCCCTCCCCCCTTCCCCAGCCCTGCTCCATGGCAGGTTCTTTATTTCTTTCCCTTTCTCTCTCTTTCTCTTTTCCTTCCCTTCCAGACTATGGATTACAGAACATACATTAAAAGGTTGTCATGTGTATCCTTTTGCCTCTATTTAATGCTCAGTTCTAGGTTGGCATTAGTACCCTCGACTATTATTAGCACCCTGTTCCATTTTCTGTCTTACCTAAACTCTGACTCCCACACGTTTGTGATAATTTCCCTTTTTCGAATTTTCGGTGTAGCGTGGGACTAGGGCATTGGGGCTGTCTTCAGTGCTTACTCCTGGCTCTGCACTAAGGTGCTTACTCCTGGCTCTGCACTACTCCCGGTGGGGCTTGGAAAAGTGTATGAGGTGCTGGTGATTGAACCCAGGTTGTTGGCCTTGAAGGCAAATGCCCTCACACTGTACTGTCTCCTTGGACCTTTCTATTCTGATAATTCCTAAAGTTCCTATGTGATATTTGCTTCTTTCAAACATGTAATGTGCGTGTATTCAGTGGGTGAGAAAGGAGTTACAAGGCAGTGTATAAAATCTGTAATGTCTAGCACCTGACAGTCTTCCCTGAAAATCCATAATTAACAGCCCTATAGTTCCCAAATATTAACCAATTGATCATGAGATGTTGCCATGCCTCAGGAAGGAACAGTGCATGAAACCCAGAAAATATGTGTGTGCTTCGGCAACATCTTAAACTTTCCAGGGAGAACTTAAAAAATAGAGACAAAATGAGCTTATACTGGATCGCTCTTCATCCCAGCAGACTGTGGGCTAGGGCACTGCCCTCAGCCTTGATCTTAATATCTGTTTAATCTGTTTCTACCTGTCATGAGATCTGTTTGATGTAGCATTTGGTCAACAGTGTCAAAAGTTGGAAAATGGCATAATGCCTAAACAAGATCAAGTACACAAAGACAACTCAAGTAATTTGAGTTGCACTGTGATTTATAGGAGAGTAGCATTTATGCTTAACTATTCTTGTTGTACTCCAACTAGACTTTGTTCAGCATTCATGCCATGAAACATTGATCATTTCCAAAGTTCACAAATGTGGCCATTTCTCCCTCTGACTGTCTCATCTAGAGTCTAGCATAGCTTGGTTCAATCTGGAGTCTAGTACAGTTTCTCTTCTGTGCTTATTATGGTCATTTGGCCTAATACTAAAAACAAAAATCAGTGCTTGAATTCTTACATTTAAAACATATAAATATAAATTATTCGAGTTATTATGGAAATATAAAATCATAGAAATGCACATAGTTAGAAATGTAAATTATGCTCTTGAATAGAAATTATTTCTGGCATCTAATTTTTTGGTATAGCATATAATTTATGGTATAATTTGAGATGACAGCAGAAATCATCACTCATTAAACATTGGATCTTTCACTAAAGTGATGCAAATAAAATAATTTTGTCTATTAAACAAGTGCAGTTTCATATGAAAAGACTAGCACTTCTGTGTACTTGTTTTATCATGCAATAATTTGAAGATGCAAATAATATTAGGATAAAGTGGACAGAAATGCTTGGAAACTGACATGGTATCAGTACTGATAGTAAACTCTGTACTTGTTTGTTCACTGCCATAATACTCAGTAAATAAAAAGCAGGAAATCAAATGCAGGTCATTTGTTGTTTGAGTTTGTTAGATCATCTGTTTTGTTTCAGACTTAGTCACCATCTTGAAAGTGGTTATTGTTGGTTTTTACATCTTAATTTTTTTTAATTATATCACCGTGGGTTAGAAAATGACAAAGCTGCTCATGGTTGCATTTCAGTCATACAGTGTTGGAGCACCCACACCTCCACCAGTGCCCATTTCCCACCACAAACATCCCATTTCCCTCCCCTACCCCATCCCGCCAGCCTCTATGGCAGGCACTTTTCTTCTCTCTCTTTCTGTTTCTCTGTTCTTTTGCACATTGTAGTTTACAAAATATATATTGAGGGTTATCATACATATCCCTTTATCTACTTTCAATACTCAGTTCTAGGCTAGCATTACCATTTCCAACTATTCTTGGCTGACTGATCTCTTTACTATCTTGCCTAACCTCTGCTCTACACACAATTGTGGTAGATACCAACCCTTGACAATTCATCTTGGACCCTGTTTTGCCTAGCCTTGGATATTAGTCTTATAATTTTCTTTAAATTTTGTTTCTTACATGATTTTTTAGATCTCTGGAATCAGTATTTTTAAAGGAAGGACTGATTTATATTCACTTTCACTATTTTCTATTTACTATTTATATTTTTTCTAGATTTTACTTTATTACCGTCTTTAAAATGACTGTATTAACCTCCTAATAGTTCTTGAATAAAACATTTTTTCTTGGTGTGCTGTTTTAACATGATTATAATATGGTCACCACAGAAATATATTTATTACAAAAGTATAATTATCTCTATTCCAGTGTACAATTTATGTATTTAAACCAGGAATGGAACAGAAGGTTGCATAAAAGCACAATATATGGTCCATGCTGAGCCACATCTCTGCCCACTATTTCAAATGTAACTTAAATATCAATAACTTTTTTAAAAAAAAGATTATTAGTAATCTTGATCTTTCTGTTAGTGTCTTTGCAGAGAGAAAATAAATTAATGCTATGACAAAATGAATTATAGAAGTATTTGGTAGTAAAATTTTAACTCTTTTGGAGTTAGCCTTTGGGTTATATTAGCATGAAACAGGACATATGGAGATATTACTGGTGCCCGCTCTAGCAAATAGATGATTAATGGGAAGATAGTGATAGTGGAGTTAGTCAGAAAAGACTGATAGAATTAAAATGTTGTTAGGAAAGCAATATCTATGTTTAAAGGCAGAAAATGGTCCTGGAGAAAAACAAGTTCTACATCTCATTACATTGCAAGCCTTAACTTCCTTCACTTTCTTACTTATTCCCCATGTTCTAATTGTTAAAAATATGAAATAATAAAAGATCATACTAAAAGGAATTAGCATTTTATAAGTAAGGTGAATTATAAAATAATAAACATTAAAATTATAAAAATATTAGATACTTAAAGTTGGGGGACAATTGCCAACCAATATGCTTTATTCCCCAAGAATCCAAAGTGTACAAAGGGTTCTATACATATTTTCTTTAGAGTCACAAAGGAAAGGAATGAACTTTGTGGGCTATATCCTGGCTTATTAAATTTAGTTGCATCCCCACCCATTTGGGTGCCTACATTCACATGACCGAATGTGAGGGTTGCAAAACATTTAGCAACAGTAAAAGCTTTCTAAACCTACACCAACCAAAACTTGACTCAAAATCAATCATGTTTCAAGGTATTTCTGGCAGCATTTACCCATGTGGAATTTCTTGCATAAAAGGATCATGTGAAGAAAAATTCTGACACCCTAGCAATATATTTGTAGCCTCTGTAGCATGAATACTCAAGAGTTGCAACAGTACTCAATAGTATCTTTGCCCTGTGAAACAAAAGCTGCCATAGAGGATAAGTACAAGAATAAGTGTGACAATATTCATATGATATATTTTAGACTCAAACTGTGAATGTCATATCATTTTCACCAGTCATGAAAAAAGTCTTTATCAAAGTCATTTGGAATAAAATTAAAACATTTCTTGGTTCTCAGATTACATAGAGAGGACAAACAAAAGCAGTAGGCCAGGGTTTGCCACTACCCTACTATATGGAATTGGAAAAGGACCTAATTTCAAACTCAGGTGTGAGAACTACAATTACCATTGGAAAAGCAATACTTCCATTCTTTAAGAGTACAGAATAATGCCCTCCCCCTTAATAATATTTTAAAAAACATTTATAAGAGCCTTTGGTGTTGTAATTTATAGACATTTTATTGCTCAGAACTGTTCCTCCTCAGACACACAAGGAGATCAGATACAAGGGAATGGGGAATGGGGCAGGGAACAGGTAATTCCAGAGAAGGGGAGAGATAGAAAAGCATGTCTTAAATTCACTCAAGGGAAAACTAGCTTTTTTAGCATTTAAGATGGAGAAAATTGGGCAATGACAAGAATACTAAAGCCAATTCATTAGAATATCTTTATTTTAAATCCAAATCTAAGATTTCAGAACATAGTCCTGAAAAGGCAATATATAAAGATCAATATTTCTAGTGTACTAGAAAAGGATACTCTAGTCAAATCTTGTAAGTGAAGCTATCATGAATGACTAGCAAATGATTAAATTGTAATCCTTCTTTAAATGTTTCCTGTTAATATAAGAATATACATATGAATGTAATATACCTCATGACGGTATAATAAAAAACAGAAAAATTATATAATGTGAACCCTCATTCTGAAAATTACATTAAATACAGATTTATCAGTGAAGTAAGTTTTAAATTAAAAGGAAAAGCTATTATACGTGCTCTTCCTTCTCCTTTCCCCTCCTGTATGTTGTTTCTTCCTCCCTTTCCCTCTGAACCCTCCATTCCCTCCTTTCCCTCTCATAAGCCACTGAAGTCTAATCATTTATAAAGTGATTCATGAACTGAGGAAATCAATAAAATCACCTGGAGGTGTCTTTTCATCTTACTGTATTTTATGTTTTGGTTTCTGAGCCACACCTGGCAATGCTCAGGGCTTACTCCTGGCTCTGCACTCAGAATTAGTCCTCACAGTCTCCAGAGACCATATGGAATAACGGACGTCAAACCTGGGTCAACTATGTGTAACACAAGTTCCCAACCTACTGCACTATCTCTCCAGTCTTGGAGGCATCTTTTTACAATAGGAATCAATAATAGGAAATCAGTGTTGATTTAATTTCTGACTAAAACGTCAGATTGAAAAAACTAGGACCAAAAGTGTTGTTTTCTTCCAAAACTTAGGTTGTTTTGTTTCTGTTCTTTAATTTTTTAGAATCAGTAATATTCCCCTTCTCTCCCCTCATCCTCCCGCCCCTTAGTGTTTAAATTATATTCCTAGAATACAAACGGTCACAGTGACTACTTGTCTGTATCTTTTTGCTGGTTTATCCAACAAAGAAACCTGACTGACAAACTGGATGGAGGATAAGAGGATCTCACACAACATCTACACTGACTGTTAGGAAAAGTGTAAGGCTCAGAAATGAATTTATCCAAAGGCTGATGAGCAGCGAGTTCTAGATAGGATTCATACAGATTTCTGTCAGTATCTATCCTGACCTCTGATGCAGACTCAAAGTTCTCCAGCAGATATGGAATCTGTTGAAAATAACAGCAAGTCAAAATAGAATTATGAAGTGGTACAGAATCTTCTTAATTTCCTTTCAGTTCTTGCCCTGATTTTATTTGAATTACCTTGATTTTGAGGACCTGTCATACATCAACATATTTATTTTTATAGCTATTTTATAAATAAATTCTGAGTTTTTAATTAGTTGTTAGATCATGTAAAACTTCCTGTGCAGGCAGTGAAGAAAATCAAGATCTATAGAAATGTCTTAATAAAACTTGCTGATTCTCTGAGCTATATTTACCATAGAGAGGCATGTCTGTGACTGGCAGAATCCTCTGCTAGAACGTCAACCAAAAAATTTCATAAAAATGGAAGTCTCCAAAAAGGCAAAATACAGGAATAGCTGGGGGTAGGAAAAGGAACTGGAAGGGAGTCTGTTTTAGAAAGGCTAATGAGGTTTGAAGGGAAGTGTGACTTATGTCAGTCAGGAGAGATAAGCCATGGTCAGATGCTAACTTATCCAAGAAAAATGTAGCCATACAAGGATGTTTTCATCTCATTCTTTGTGTGTGTGTGTGTGTGTTGCCACCATGATTGGCAACAGTAAAAAAAACTGGGTCAGCCTTGTCACTTGTCTTTCCGTTGTTCATTGATTTGCTCGAGTGGACTCCAGTAACGTCTCCATTCATTGGGAATGAGGTCCATTATTGTCACTGCTTTTGGCATATTGAATATGCCACAGGTAGCTTGCCAGGCTATGCTGTGGCTCTGGGTTATCTCAGGGAGCCCAGTCTTTTTTATGTCAGACCATCAAACATCCAGGGCCCACGGGGCAGAGCCCTGGGTGTAGACAAGTCTGTCTCCTTTCTGCCTCCTACTGATGCAGCCAGGCACCCAGTCACAGTTGCAACACTCGTGAATCAGGCTAATATAATACAAATGCCTTAACCCCTGTGTATTCCAGCCCCACCCATGTGTGTTACAATAAACTGAAGGATTATTTCATTGCTACTAGTATGGCGATCTCAATGAATTTGTTTCCCATGGGACATATACTGGGTGTCATTTCCTACATTTCCTACAGTGGTAAGGAAAGGAATGCTACTGATGTGTAGGTAATAGAGGTCAAGGTTGCCACTAACCAGAAAAGTATCCCAAAATTGTCCTGTCTAAAATTACAATGTACCAAGTCTGAGAAAATCTGCTCTAATCTAATCCCTGAAGAGGCCTTTTAGATCATCATAAACCAGGGAATTTTAATAAATTAGTAGAAAAATATCTACATTCTAGAATTATTATTTATATTTGACTATGGAATCATTTTTTAAACTTAAACATACACCATCAGCAAGACTTATATATCTTGGTTTGGTAGAACATTATTTTCAAAAGATCTGAGTTCGGGAAAAATTTGTTCTTGGACCAACTTTTAATGCAACCTGAATTATTACAGCATTAATTGTCTTTCAAGGTTGTCCAACCCTTCATGACTTTACCTTGAAGTTTTAAGTACAAAAACAAAAATTTACCAAGGGAACTATTAGAAGATAGTTATTCTATTTAAAAAAAGTAGTGACAATAGGACTTTACATCCAGTGTTCATAATGTGCCTTCAGTAATATCTAAAGGCCTTGAATAATCTATTTTGTTAAAAATCCATGAGTATTTATCTAAATTCAATTACATTAGATTTAAGAGGCTTACTAGGTGGTAAGAATGTAAGGTTTTTTTTGCTTGTTTTGGGGTCATAACCAGGGCTTATCAGTGACTTTGTGCTCAAGGTTCAATCCTGGCAGAGGTGCAAGGCAAACACTTAAACATCTTTGCTATCTCTGGTCTCTGACCCTGCATACAGGAATTTTAAGAAAACAAAGTGAACCCTTCAGTGTGTTTAACACTAAGACTTGTACTGTGATGCACAATACTGTTGACAGTTTCAAGCAGGCATCATTCCAATACCACACCTACCACCATGACCACCTCCCTCACCAGTGTCCCAAAGGCTCCTTCTATCGATTTTACTCCCACCCCATAAACTGAGGTCTGTGAATCAACTCTCTAGTTCTGTTGCCTTTTGTCATACAGATATCATCATATCCTTCATATGGGAGAGACAAGCTCTGAACCTGTCCTTTCCATCTGACTTCGCCCAGCATGATAGCATCTAATTCCATCAACATACTGGCAAATTGTATGACCATCATTTTTATAGCTTGTAGTATAAACTATGTGTATATATACCACAATTTTTTGTTCCAGTCATCCATGGAAGGGATGGATGGAAGCCCGGGAGGGATGGCGGGTTCTAGCCCTGGCCCGCCACCCCAGCAAAGACTCACAAGAAGCCAGACGAGCCCCCATTCCATGAGGGCCGCCGTTTTCCACATCTGGACTTCCCTCTCATCAGAACTCCACCCAGAAGAAGAGCCTATCACAGCCCAGCTCGCGCAGCTGCTTCCATCAATAAATGCTGGAGGTCAGAGGTGACTACAAGAGTATGCCACCCACACGGCAGAGCCTGGCAAGCTACCCGTGTTGTATTTGCTATGCCAAATACCAGTAACAATTATAAACCTCATTCCCATGACCTGATGGAATATCTGAGGCTCTTTATGTTCCTGGAGCAAGCAAATGCCCTTGGGCTCTACTAGCATGAAACAGGACATATGGAGATATTACTGGTGCCCGCTCGAGCAAATCGATGATGAACAGGAAGACAGTGATACAGTGGTACATCCATGGTTAGACATTTGGATTACCTCCATATCTTGGCTTTTACTAAGTGGTGCAATTCATACAGTGTTCATCTATACTTTTGTATTAATTTTTTTTTTGGTTTGGGGCAAGATACTAAGAAGTAGTGCTAGATCATATGGGAGTTTCATTTCTTTTTAAGAAATCAAAAAAGAAAAACTTATATTGCTTTCCATAAAGGTTGACTGAGACAATAGTCCCATCAATGGTTGTTTCCAGACTTTTGATATATGCAATTCTGACTGGCGTGAGATGACATCATATTGTTGTTTGATTTGCATTTGCTTTCCTAATATCAGTTGATGATGCATTTTCCCCCAGATGATGAGCATTTTTTCAAATGGCTACTAGCAAACAGCATATCATGTCCTTTTCATATCCTCTGCCCATTTTTGTATGAAATTATTGGATTTTTATTGTTGAGTTTTGTTAATTTACTTAGTAAAGTCACAACTAGTGATGTGTAGTCACAACTAGTGATGCTCAGTGCTTGCTCCTGGCTCTGTGCTCAAAAATAACTCCTCTCAGGGCCCAGAGGGACTGGGTGGAGTGCTGTTATCAAATTTCAAAACAATTTAGAATTAGGTAAAACGTTAGTAAGACTTTCCTACAATCCACTTCATGCATTGTCTTCTCTGACAGCTGTGTGAATTAAGTAGTGTCCCATTGTTTACATGCTATAAAGATAGATTTCTGGCAGTAGTACATACAGTAAAAATTTATATTCCTCCATGAACTTTTCTTCTTTATCATCAGCAATTGAGTTATTGTTTCAGTCCTTTGTGGTCTTTTAGGTACTGCATGTGAGCTGATACTCTAAAACTTCTGAAATAAAAGGAAGGATAAAACTTGGTGAGTTCTATTGGCAAGATTATTTGTTTCAAGTAAATACAGAAGGTGTTCACTTCAGGTTCATAGGAATTAAATGATCATAAGTCTTTAAATAGAAGCTGAGTCCTTTTTCTTTTGTTACCTTTCCTTCTGTTGGAGTCCTTTTTCTTTTGTTACCTTTCCTTCTTAACTAAAGTATAAGAAATATTGCAATTAAGCCAAGAAAGGTCTTGTGTTTAACGAAAAATTGGTAGTTCAAATGCTTTCTTATGCTAGTATGCCTAAAGGTACATGTTTGTTTTACTTCTGCAATGGATTATTAGAATATCTGGTCTAGAAAAATCTGAGTTGAAATAATTGTGGTACATAAAAACAGGCTCAAGAAGCAATGGTTTAGTTTAAAACGTGGGTTTCTAATGTTATAAAATTGGCTGCAAAATTTTTTATCCTGCCAGTGTTTTATGTTATCTCTTAAGACTTATCAGGCGTTCTGGGTAGAGTCCAAGACCAGACTGAGGGCCTCTTGCTGGAGAAAAAAGTGAGCCACATTACATTCAAGCAACCAGGAATGCTCCTTTAAATTTAGTGGCTTCTGAACATGTAGAATTGGATAGAAATGTGGGAAATAAATAACAACAATAAGCATTCTTTATAAATAAATAACATCAATCAGCATTCAAACTTTGTTGCTAATCTGCACAGCACATGCTATTATTTAAATAGCATTAATATGTGAGCTCTTTGACCAGGTATCATCCAGGTTTACCCGGCTGCATTGGCAGGTGGTAGACAGGAGATAGGCTTGTCTAAACCCAGGGCTCTGCCTCCATGGGCAGATGGTCCTACATAGAAAAAGACTGGACCCCTGGAATGAACTCAGAGCCACGGCAAAACCTGGAAAACTACCCGTGGTGTGTTCAATATGCCAAAAACAATAACAATAATCTCATTCCCAACGAATGGAGACGCTACTGGTGCCCACTCAAGCAAATTGATGAATGCGAAAACAAGCGATACAAGTGATACCTTTCCTTCTATTGAAATGTACTTTTTCTTGTACATCTATTGATAAATTCAAGATAATTGAATAAACAAATTTCTCCATCCTTACAATAAGGTATGGTAGGTTAAAGGACAAGTTTTCTTTGCTATCAGAATATTGGTTTACAATAGAATTTACAGTGAAAACATTCATATTTGGTATAGTCTTGCTTAAGACATTAAATTTGCATTTCTTGAAACCTGTCAACAGGGTTCTGATATTTTGTTGAGTTATGGAATCTCAGAAGCAGGTGGTTGTTTTAAAAAGCAAGCATTTAAGCTAGACACTTGGAAATTAATGAATATCTCTCTGTATTTTTCCATGGCTCCAAGTGATAACTGATCTTCCTCTCACCTTTCTAGTAGATAAATTGTTTTTCTCTCTGGTTCAAGGTGATGCCACAACTAGGGTTTTCACTGTGTGGCTGAATGAAGTAAAAAAACAACACTCTTCTCATCATCCCCCTTTCGCCCTCACTTTTAAGTGCCCACTGAACAAGGTATTGTGGAGCAAAATCAAGGTGCATTAGATTCTTCAGAGTCTAGGCACGTCTGTTGGAGGCACTTGATTAAGTCCTGGTCAGTTTCCTTCTCTAAAAAGAACACAATACTAAGAAAATAATCTTTGAGGCACCAATTGTAGAAAATACAACAGAAACCAAAGGGTTTTTCTGCTGTCCCTTTATTCTGTTTATCACTGAACTACTTTTAGGTTGTTCATTTGGTTGTTCATTTTAGGTTGTTCATAGATTGAAACATTTGGTTTCACTCTCTGAGGTTTTTTTTTCTTTCAAATACTTGAGCAGTTCTGAAATAGGAAGCTGGAATTGGGAGTAAACAAAGGACTCCATAACATTATTCTGGCATGAAAACCATACACCACAGCATCTCGTTGAGCCTGGTTTACTAGGAAGGTACCCAGCTCTGCACAATTCTCAGAAGAAAGTCTGCAGGAATTTTGCCAGCATTATGTATGCACTTATTATATCATGCAAACATTGTTTATCTGGGAAAGATGCCAAGTAGTGGTGGATGCAATTTCTAATCTCATTTGCTTTTCACAAGAATCTTTAATTGCTCAGAGTATATCAAGAGGTGGGTTTAAACACTTTTGGGGGCAGCAAGGGTCTCTAGAAACAAGGCCAGGTGTGGCTCCTATGTACAAAGTGGGTGGTACTCCGCATTTAGTTGCATGTTGCATTGGTATATATCAGATTGTCCTAGTCTGCAAATCAGTAGCCAGGTGTTTAGTGTTTAAGGATGATTCAAAACCATGGGCAGAATACCTAGAAAATGGTTACAATTTATCTCCCGTGACATTTTTTCCTGTGTGGGAATCCCAGTTGATTATTTTGCCCAAAGCCTCCCATTGTCAATATCATAATGTGATCAGTTATATAAACCTTAAGAGCTTGTTTGAAGGCTTTAGCAGAGAGAGAAGCTACTTGTATACCCAATACCAAAGAACAGTCCATCTCCATTCATGTAAGAGGATAGAAGAAAAAGCACATCCAGCCTCGGGAGTGACACACATGGATCAGTGAGGGAGGAAGGAGACATCAACCTCATCAGCACATCAGTTAAACCAACCCTGGATCAGCGGGGTGACAGACGCTCGCAGCAAAATTGCCCTCACATCCAATGCAAGCAGTTTTAAAAGACTGATTTTACTTGTCAGTGGTTGGAGTCTACCATAAATATGTAGGGGCTCAGAGGTTAGGTAAGATAGATATAGGGTAAGTTTGCCAATAATAGTTGGAAATGGAATGCTAAACAAGAACTGAGTGTTGAAAATAAGTAAAGGGATATCATTATTGGTGGGAACATCGACTGGTACAGCCTTTCTGGAAAACAATATGGACATTCCTCCAAACACTAGAAAATGAGCTCCCATTTGACCCAGCTTTACCACCCTGGGAATATACCCTGGGAAGCCAAAAACACGCAGCAGAAACACCATCCCTACTTTTATATTCATAGCAGCATTATGCACAATAGCCAGAATCTGGAAGCAACAAGAGTGCCCGAAAATTGATGACTGGATAAAGAAACTATGGTACATCTACACAATGGAATACTATGCAGCTGTTAGGAAAAAATGAAATTATGAAATTTGCTTATAAATGAATGGCCATGGAGAGGATCATGTTGAGTGAAATTAGCCAGAAGGAGAGAGACAGATATAGAATGACTGCATTTATTTGCATGACATAAATATATACATATATACATATACATATATATATATATACATATTATGATTCCAATATCCAAGGTCAGGCGAAACATGGAGCAGGAGGTCTTGCCAAAGTTGGAAACTACCACAATCGTGTGGAAGCAGAGGTTAGGTAAGACAGAGAAGGGAACAGAGTGCCAATAATTGTCGAAAGTCTATTACCACATAGAAGTTAGCGTTAAATACAGGCAAAAAAGATATACATGATAACCTCTAAGTATATGTATTACATTCCACAACATGTAAGAGATGGAAGAGAGAAAGAGAGAGAGAAAGGGAAAAAGAAAAAAGAGATGGAGAACCTGCCATGGAGAAAGTCAAGGGAGGGAGAGGGAATCGGGGACATTGGTGGTGGGAGATGGGCACTGGTGGAGGGATGGGGGCTGGAACACTGTATGGCCAAAACCCAAACATGAGCATTTTTGTAATTGTTAAAAATAAATAAATGAATAAATAAATAAAACAAAAAAGTAAAGGCATATGCATGATAACCCGTCAGTGTATATTTTGCAAACCACAATGTGCAAAAGAAGAGAAAAAAGAAGACAGGAGGAGAGGTAGGGGGAGGGAAACTAGAGACACTGTTGGGAAACGTATTCTGGTGGAGGAATGAATGCTGGAACACTTTATGACTGAAACCCAATCATAAACAGCTTTGTAATGGTCTATATCACTGTGATAGAATGAAATTAAACATAAATAAATAAATAAAATGCAGATTTCAAATATAAATATTTGAAGCAAGCAAACCAAAACCAGAGATAGTTTTGAGATGCCTTTCATGACAATCTAGGGATTCATGGTGAACAAAAGCAAGAAAGAAAAATCAATTTTGCTTTTTTTGCCAAATGTGATTTCAGAGCTGAGAATGTGACTCAAGGGATGGCTCTGACATGTGTAAGTTCTCGAGTATGATTGTGAGCATGCCATGGTCCCCTGACCACCTCTAGGAATAAAGTGATGGCCCCAATTGTACCAGACCAGAGTCTCACTGCAGTGTAAGGCCCAAGCCCTGAACCATCAGGCCTGCACCACTGGCTGAGTATCACCTCGTATGGCCCCCACCTGCCCCGCAGTACAGCTGGCCCCATATTCAATAGGAGTGATTTTCAAAGCTATATGCATACACAAATGTGTTCCAGGAGTTCACTATTTTTATATATACTATAAGTATCTGTAAGCCTCTGACAAAATCAGAAAATACAATTTTAAAGTTATTGGAATTTCTATTAACAGCAAAAATGTTACCGCACCATTATGTTATTCAGAAGTAGAAACAATAGTTTGTTTCTTGGAAATAGTACTTTTAATGTAATAAAATATTCACTAGTGATTTTACATACTTTAAAAAAATTTTGTGGGAGGGCACATCTAGAAACACTCAGGGGTTACTGCTGGCTCCTTATTCAATCTTGACAGTGCTCAAGACATCATATGGGATGCCAAGGATCAAACTTGGGCTGGCCACATGCTTGGGTTGGCCACATACAAGTCAAATGCCCTACTAACTGTGCTATCACTCTGGCCTTTTTTCCTTACTCTTTTAACCCATAAAATGTGTATATGGAATTTAATATCTGAGATGAATCGATACATGACATGTATATATATAGAAATTTAATTTTTGAATCAGCACTAAGTGCCATAGAATCTTTGTAGTACAAATATGGTTGCCTTAAATAGTTTCCATATGGTCATCAACAAAAAGCATTATACAGGCTCTAGAATGGGGATGCACAGGGCTGTTTTTGTACTTTATTAGTTACTGTAGCTTCAGTCAGCTCCATGGTGTGTTTTCAATCATATTAAAACTATTCAAAAATTATTCAGACTGGAAAAGTGACTGGAAATGTAACCAGAAATAAGAATACGCCTGCGTTAGAAATTGACAGATAGTTCTTATTTTCAGCGAATTTTTTTCCAGTTTTCCCCCTCATATACAAACCCCAGTCATAGCTCTCTGCATGAGTATGTTCATTTAATTTAGAAGAGATTACAGGTATGTTAATCCACAATATCTTTAAAACGTATATTAATAACT
This sequence comes from Cryptotis parvus, assembly GCA_021461705.1. NCBI lineage: Eukaryota > Metazoa > Chordata > Mammalia > Eulipotyphla > Soricidae > Cryptotis > Cryptotis parvus. The sequence continues at coordinate 109,501 of JAJIBD010005735.1, forward strand.
CCTCTTGACAAGTTTAATGTGTAAGAAGATGACAATGTCCTTCCATTATATAGTCTCGGCTTCCAATGCTGTGTCTGTGTCATAGTCCCTGTGTCATTTCACACACTGGTTTTGTTGACGCTGCCACCATGTTTTCATTACTATCAAGAGTTCGGGTCTGTATGCTTTTCTATCTCAGTGTCTAGGCACAACTTAAACTGTATTGTTAGAAAAGCTAAAAAATAACTTAGCAAAATTCAAAGTTATTGATTCAGTGAATTAAGTTTAAGATTTTAATTAAGGGGCCGGAGGGACAGCACAGCAGGTAGGGCATTTGCCTTGCACACAGCCAACCCGGCTTCAGTCCCCAGCATCCCATATGTTCCCCAAGCACCACCAAGGAGTAATTCCTGAGTGTAGAGCCAGGAGTAACCCCCTAAACATTTCCAGGTGTGGTGCAAATAGCAAAAAAAAATAATAATAATAATAAATATATATATATATTATTCACAGCTTAAGTTACAAAAGTAATGAGAATTAAACAAAAAGTAGGAATTCTTTTCTTATGCTGTATTAGGACATATACAACGTATGACTAATATGATAAACTATCAAAATATTCTGAGTTTTTGCTAATGAATTTTCTCCATCTCAATTTTCTTTAAAAGGTATAATTTTTCATGTCATAATATAAACATATTCAAGACTAAATATTACTTTACAATATTTAGTGTTTGTATTTGTCAAATGTAAACAAAATACTGACCGTAATATTTTAGCATTTTATTCTTTTTATATCAGAATTCCACAAAGACTCAGCACTGTAATAATTCTTGTGTGTGAATTAGAAATACCCAAAAAATGGACTTTTCAACCTATTTAATGACATTTAAATTGTATGACTTGGATAAGGAGATAGTTTTTCCGCATCATCTGCACAGTTGATGAAACAGCATTAGTGTATGCAGTAAAAATCCACATGCCACCAACACCCCATCTTTTCATTGGTTATTCACTGCCAGTTATCCTGTACTATCCATTCCTAGACAAGTTAATCACAAATACAAGAGTAGAATATAAAGTTGAATAAATATGTGATGAAAACTCAGAACTTAGTTAATGAGCTATATGGCCTAATTTTAGCTAGTCTCTGCATATTGTTATCAAAGCTATTGAAATTTAGTGTGAGAACATTTAATGTTGATGTTCATACAAACTTCTAATAACATCCTTTAAAAACCTAGTTAAGATATTTAAGTGTCCTATTAATGTACAGGCAAACCCAGTGATTGTTTATGAGGCTTGAAACTATGTAAAATGTTGGCCTTTTTTAAAAAAATGTTAGCCATTCTTGTCAGTGTAAGAAGTAATAAATGTAGTATGAGTCCTAAAGTAACTGTAGAGTCCCAGGCCAGAGAGACCATATAGTAGGGAAGGCATTTGCCTTGCACGCAGTTAATCTGGGATTAATCCCTGAAATTAATTAATTAATTCCTTCATGCCACTCCCAAATTCATGATCTCTAAAAGGAACATTCTCTTAGTGATTAGAGATATGTATTAATTATTAAGTAATAAATTATATATGTGTATGTGTATATATGCTGACTGGAAACGGAAAAAAATGCCTCTACAAAGTATTCCTAACCACAAACCTAATCTTAAATAGGTTTGAGGCATGAATTTATTCAACCTGAAAGGATTAAGAAATTGTGACATAAAAAATAGATTATAAAAAGATAAAAGTCTCAGTCCTTGAAAAAAATTCACTTTAAATTCTAGCTTCAAAGTCACATGGATAAGTTTCTAGAACTATGAGGTCAAAATGAAAAATCACTAAATACACTAAAAATGAGTATAGTCACAATATATAAGAATCAGCTAAAACTATCAACTTCTGTGCCTTATTCTGAAGAAATGGAAATATTCAGATAAGACTCAAAACATAAAATATTGTATTATTGAGTTAATGAAAAAAGTAGGAAAAAGTAAAAAGTTAAAAGCAAGTCAGATGACTGTGAAAAACATATGGAAATATGTGAAGTAAATAGGTGTTAACTTGAACAAACACCTCTGAAAACACTATTTTGGAAGAAGATAAAGTTTTTTTAAAGGAACACAAATTGAGCATTTAGAACTGACAGACACTTGATAAAGGAACATCTAAAGAATATCCACCAGGGAGAAGGTATATGATCTTAATATTTTAGGAATGCAACAATTAATATACAATAGAGTCTTTGTATTGTCAGGGAAAATAGTGTTTGACTTTTAGAATTGTAATATATGTATACTCAAATTTCTAGAGTAACCCCTCAAAACAATAGAAACAGAACAAAGTTTCCAAATCAGAAAAAGACTATGGCAAAAAAAATTCCTTTAGTCTAAAAAGAAGGAAAATAGAAGGGAGAAGGAGCAGGGAGGAAAGTGCGGCAGATTGGAGATGGACCTGGTCCCTAGGATAGCTGCAGCCCTGACTGCCCAGCGGGCTCCTGAGCTGAAAGCAATCATTATCAGACGACCTCAAAGACCAAATTGAATCTGACCCTTGAATGACACAGATTGTCATGAAGACTCACTTACAGAGCACACAGACAAGTCTAAACTTTCCAAAGGAAAAACAATCTGCCTTTTCAATTTTGACAAATCTAAAGAAAAATAATAGAGACTGAAATGTTGATTGGCACAAAAAATGAGAGAAGACACTTTTCTCTTGCTGAGCTAAGGTCACATCAGGGTACTTCAGCACTAGAATTCTCTGAAGTGTAAACAAAGCCCATGCAGCAAAAAATAACATAGTAGGTGTTACTGAACTATTATTTGAACATGACCTTAAAGGAACTGGCAGTTACCACAGGCTGGTTTAGCTGTAGGTATTACTATAGCATTTAGCTAAAAAAAAAAAAATTGAATGATGCCAAAACATGGAACTATTGTTTGAATTAACATAGCTGCAGGCCTTTTTTTTTTTACTTTTTTTTGATTGTATTAAAACTATCAGAATCCTAGAACACTGAACAGGTATATAGGTTTAACTGAAACCAGGCAAAAATGTTATTTGATCTCCAGCCATATTTTACTCAGTATGGAAACAGTGATTCTGTGGATTGAACATTCATAATAGTGTTGTTCATAATTGAAACAAATAGCTCACTGGCCCAATAAAAATAAGTAAACGGTAAACGGTAGTACAATCATACATTCAGTCATACATTTTACTATACTGTGTTATAGTAAAGATGACTACCATTCTATGTATAGTATTCCATTGTGTAGATGTACCAAAGTTTCTTTATTCAGTCATCAGTTCTTGGGTACTCTGGTTGTTTCCAGATTCTGGCTATTGTGAATAATGCTGCTATGAACATAAAAGTGCAGATAATAATTCTGCTGTGTGCTTTTGGCTTCTTAGGGTATATTCCCAGGAGTGGTATTGCTGGGTCAAACAGGAGCTCAATTTCTAGTCTTTGGAGGAATGTCCATATTGTTTTCCAAAAAGCCTGTACTAGTTGACATTCCCACCAACAATGGATGAGAGTCCCTTTCTCCCCACATCCACGCCAGCACTGGTTGTCCTTGCTCTTTTGGATATATGCCAGTCTCTGTGGTTTGAGATAATATCTCATTGTTGTTTTGATTTTCATCTCTCTGATGAAAAGTGATGATGAGCATTTTTTCATATGCCTTTCGCCGTTCTAATGTCTTCCTTGTCAAAGTTCCAGTTCTTTTTTTCTCCCCAGTTTCTGATGGGGTTAGCTGTTTTCTTCTTGTAAAGTTCTACCAGTGCCTGATATATCCTGGATATTAACCCCTTATCAGTTGGGTATTGGATGAATATTCTTTCCCATTCCATGGACTGTCTTTTTATCTTGGTCACTGTTTCTTTTGAGTTGCAGAAGCTTTTTAGTTTAATGTAGTCCCATATGTTTATCTTTGCTTCCAATTGCTTTGTTAGTGGTGTTTCATCTTTTTTTCAATTGCATAATATCTTTATTTTTTTTTCATCTTTTTTTAAATTTTTTATTATACTACCATGAGACATACAATTACAAAGGTGTTCACAATTGGTTCTTGGTAATACAGAATTCCAGCACCCATCCCTCCACCAGTGCCCCATTTCCACCACCAATGTACCCCACCCCCTCCCACCCACGCCCAGGTTGCCTCAACAGCAGGTAGCCCTGTTTCCTCTCTTTCTCTCTCTGTTCTCTCTCTCTGTCTCTGCAACTCTCTCCCTCTTATTTTACACATTGTGGCTAGCCCTGCAGATATTTAGAGTTTAAAACTTAAGTCTCTTTGTGTATATTCAATGGTGAGTTTTAATCTGCCATTACCATTTCACACATTTAGTAAAACACTGGTATGTATTTATATCCTATTAATGAATGCAGTCATTCTATATCTGTCCTTTTCTGTCTGACTAATTTCACTCAGCATGATAGTCTCCATGTCCATCCATTTGCAGGTAAATTTCATAATTTCATCTTTTCTGACAGCTGCATAGTATTCCATAGTGTAGATGAACCTTTGAAGATGACTTTAGCTTCAATGTCATGGAGGTTTTTTCCTATATTTTCTTTTACATACTTTATGGATTCAGGTCTTATATTGAGATCTTTAATCCATTTTGATCTGATATTGTGCCTCGTGTTAGACAGAGGTCCAAATTCATTTTTTATATGTAGCTGTCCAGTTTTCCCAGCACCATTTGTTGAAAATGCTTTCCTTGCTCCATTTTGTACATTTTTCTCCTTTATCAAAGATTGAATGATCATATATTTGAAGATGGGTGTCAGGATACTCAACTCTATTCCATAGGTCTACAGATCTATTTTTATTCCAATACTACACTGTTTTAACTACCAGATTCATTGCCATCCCTGTAAGGATACCTATGACATTCTTCAAAGAAATTGACCAAGCACTCTAAATTTGTAGCGCAATAATAAACCGCATGAAAAGTTAAAGCAACCTTCTGGGTAAATAAGATGAGAGGCATCACCCTTCCCAACATCAAACTGTACTACAAAGCACTCGTAGTAGTTAAAAAACTTTTTTTGTCTGAAGTCTCGGGTAAACCTATATACCGATCCAGTGTTCTGTGATTCTATTAGTTGTAATACAGTTAAGAAGTGTTGAAAAGAACAGAGATGGAAAATAGACTGTCAAGTCTATACAGAATAGCCTTAATATATACAATTCTATATCTGTTGATACAAATATTAATGGAAATAGTTTTACCAAAAAAATTGATACAATTATGCCTCATTTAACTAAAGTTACTTTAATTTTTTGTTTGTTTATTGGGCCACAGCTGACATGTGCTATGGGATCATTCCTGGCACTGTATATTTAGGGAACTGTATATCATGCCTGGGATTGAACTGGGGTCATATTATTTGCAAGGAAAGTATCTTAATCCCTTATTGTCTCTGGCCCTAACAATACAAAATTTAATACATATTAATGTTTGCCACCTTCCCTTTAACACCAAAGATAAGGTTTATGAGGCATAGATATTTAAGGACTTCAGAGATCATTCAAGAAAGCAGCACCAAAACTTGATAAAAATTGATGCATGCAAGATGTTATTCACTTTCTTTAACAACTAATTCAGGGCTGGAGTGAGAGTCCAGAGGGGTAGTGAAGGAGGAAGCCTCAGTTTCCTCCTTTGCCAACCTGAGAGAAGCCCAAAAGTTTCTCCTTGCAGCAGTTCTAGTTCCCCATTGACCTATCCGACCTCATCCTAAGGCCCTATCTTTAACATTCCTGGTTTCCCCAGGACCATACAATTCTCTTTGGAACCAGGAGTCACAAGACTAAGATAATAAACAATACCTGAGGCAGATAGCCAGAAAGACCCAAACCAACCAGACCACCCTGAAGATTTTTGGCATTCTCTGTAATACTTGGTTGATAACAATGCAGGAGGCCTTTAAAAGAGCCTACACAAAATCACTTACTTTAACTTAGTCCTATACTAAGTTCCTCCCCGCAAAGGGAGTTCCTTTCCTTTCTCCTCTACTTTCCAATAAACTTTTCTACTTTCTAATTCTGAGTCTGGGAATCGCAATCAAACAGAGACCTGCCACCAAACAGAGACCTGCCGCCGCTGCTTCTGCCTCGCCTGCATCAGTAGGATGTTTGCCCTGCAGGCAGCCAACTGGGTTTGATTCCTTCGAATCCCATATGACCTCCCAAGCACCACCAGGAGTTAATTCCTGAGTGCAGAGCCAGAAGTAATCCCTAAGCATTGCTGGGTATGACCCCCCCCAAAAAAAAACTAGTTCTGAACGTGACCAATCAAATCCCTGCTGGCTCCTAACACTGCACTGATGAATTCTAATTAGCATTGGTATTTCTTTACTTTCTGTTTTATATAGGTTTTTGTTTGTTTGTAAGCCTAAAACAGTCCTTGCTCACAGTATTTGCTCTTTAAACACAGAATGAATGGCATGTTTAGAGTTTAGAAAGCAGAGAATATCAACTAAGAGTTGTGGTTTAGAACAGTAAACACAACATGTATAACGGTATATTATTACACCGGCTGAGAATTACTCAGCAGTAGTCAAAGCCAGCCATGGGAGCAAATGAAGCAACTTTAAGATTCTTGAACTTTGAATCCTGAATGATACGAGTTCACAGCACATCTCTGCTGTTTGTTGGATTTATAACCACAAACTACAAAACTTCTGTCCCATTGTCCAGACTACTTTTAAGAAATTTGGGTGCCGGAGCGATAGTCCAGTGGGTAAGGCATTTGCCTTGCACGCGCGCCGGCCCATGCTGGCCTGGGTTTGATCTCCGGCATCCCATATGGTCCCCCGAGCACCGCCAGGAGTAATTCCTGAGTGCAGAGCCAGGAGTAACCCCTGAGCATTGCCAGGTGTGACCCAAAAAGAAAAAAAAAAAAAGAAAAAAAAAAAGAAATTTGACCTTTAGCAATTTTACTATTATGTATGTTTATCTCTAGCTTGTGATTAATTTTTCTAAACATGAAGATTCTTGTGTCTTATCAATTCTAAAAACTCAGCCAGTGTGCAAGGTGGAAAGGTAAAAAAAATCAGGGCTGATGATTCATATTTAAAACATTTTCAACAACTCATGTCAGAATTTCTTGCAGCTTAAGAATATTAAATCTAACAATATGAAAATGGAGTAAACATAGGAAAGTGTTTTGTTTCAGCAAAGTGCATTAGAGTCAAATGAATCTGCTAATTTTTCTTTCTTCTATGTCCTTTAACAATAGTAAGTTGAATTACTCTTAGCATTCTGTCTTTGAACATAAAAACAATATTTTACAAGTCAATTGTTAAGGATCAATATGAAATTTATGTGGGTGGTCCCATAAACTGTATCTAAAATTTGACCTTAAATTTCACTGAATATTCTTGGATAAACATACTTTTAAAAATTAAAATACTATTTTTAATACTCTGGGATTACTCCTGACCCTGAACTCAGGAATCACTCCTTGTAGTGTTTAGGGGATAATATAGTATGCTAAGGATAAAACTTTGGTCTGCCACATGCTAGGCAATCACCTTACCCACTGTACTATTACTCCAGCCCCTAAAAATTAAAACACTTTAAATTATTCAAGTTTTTTTCAGGCTGGGGTTAAGAGATCACTGTAATACTGTGCTGGGAGTATTCTGATTCTATGCTAGGAGAACCAGCCCCAGTGGTAGGGAGACCATACATTGCTGGGAATTGAAACAGATTTGGCTACATTCAAGAATATCTATCTGGTTCCCGAGGCTTTTTAAAAATACTAAAAACAATAGACGCATATAGTAGAGTGGCAGGATACAAAAAACAACACCCAAAAAGTTGGTGGCTTTCCTATATACAAATAACGAAAGAGAAGAAAGGGATATTAAGGAAACAATTCCATTCACAATTGTGCCATAGAAAATCAAATACCTAGGAATCAACTTACCCAAGTGTGTAAAAGACCTGTAGAAAGAAAACTACAAGACACTGCTCCAAGAGATAAAAGAGGACACAAGGAAATGGAAACACAGTCCCTGTTCATGGATGGGGAGAATCAACATTGTCAAAATGGTAATACTCCCTAGAGCTCTGTACAGATTCAATGCAGTCCCTATAAGATTACCCATGACATACTTCAAAGAAATTGACCAAACGCTCCTGAAATTTGTATGGAACAATAAACCCCCAAGGATAGCTAAAGCAATCCTCGGGAAAAAGAAGATGGGAGGCATCACCTTTCCCAACTTCAAACTGTACTACAAGGCAGTAGTAATTAAAACAGCATGGTATTGGAATAAAAACAGACCTGTGGACCTATGGAATAGAATTGAGTATCCTGACACCCAACCTCAAACACATGATCATTTAATCTTTGATAAAGGTGCAAAGAGTCTAAACTGGAGTAAGGAAAGCCTCTTCAGCAAGTGGTGTTGGGGAAACTGGGCAGCAACATGTAAAAAATGAATTTGGACCTGTGTCTAACACCATGCACAAAAATCAGATCAAAATGGATTAAAGATCTCAATATCAGACTTGAATCCATAAAGTACATTGAAGAAAATATAGGAAAAACCCTCCACGACATTGAAGCTAAAGGCATCTTCAAAGGTGAGACAACTAAAAAGCAACTTTCTGCACCTCAAAAGAAACAGTGACTAAGATACAAAAAGCAGTCCACAGAATGGGAAAGAATATTCACCCAATACCCATCTGATAAGGGGTTAATATCCAGGATATATCAGGCACTGGTAGAACTTTACAAGAAGAAAACAAACAACTCCATCAAAAAATTGGGGAGAAGAGATGAACGGAAACTTCAGCAAGGAAGAAATTCGAATGGCCAAAAAACATATGAAAAAATGCTCGCCATCACTAATCATCAGAGAGATGCAAATCAAAACAACAATGAGACATCACTTTATACCACAGAGACTGGCACATATTCAAAAGAGCAAGAACAACAAGTGCTGGCGTGGATGTGGAGAAAAGGGGGACACTCATCCATTGTTGGTGGGAATGCCGGCTGGCACAGCCTTTCTGGAAAACAATATGGACATTCCTCCAAAGACTAGAAATTGAATTCCCATTTGACCCAGCCATACCACTCCTGGGAATCTACTCTGGGAAACCAAAAATACGCAGCAGAAACACCATCTCTACTTTTATGTTCATAGCAGCATTATTCACAATAGCCAGAATCTGGAAGCAACCAGAGTGCCCTAAAATCGATGACTGGATAAAAAATCTTTTGTACATCTACACAATGGAATACTATGCAGCTGTTAGGAAAAATGAAGTTATAAAATTTGCCATAAATGGATGGACATGGAGAAGATTATGTTGGAGCGAAATTAGCCAGAAGGAGAGAGATAGACACAGAATGACTGTATTTATCTGCATAACATAAATATATATGTACATATTATAATACCAGTATCCCAGGTCAAGTGAAACATATATCAGGAGGTCTTGTCAAAGGTGGAAATGATCACAAACGTGTGGGAGTCAGAGGCTAGGTAAGACAGAAAATGGAGCATTGTGCTAACAATTGTCGAGGGTACTAATGCCAACCTAGAACTGAGCATTAAATAGAGGCAAAAGATACACATGACAACCCTTTAATGTATGTTCTGTAATCCATAGTCTGGAGGGGAAGGAAAAGTCAAAGAGAGAGAAATGGAAAGAAATAAAGAACCTGCCATGGAGGAGGGCTGGGGGGAAGGGGGTGGGAAACGGGAGTTGGTAGTGGGAGATGGGCACTGGTGGCGGGATGGGTGCTGGAACACTGTATGACCAAAACCCAAATATGAACTTTTTAATTGTATATCTTTGTAATTGAAAAAATAAAAAATTAAAAAATACATGTAATTTAGGTGAATATTAATCATTTTGAAATAGCTGAGTTACATTAGGATGAACTGACATAATGCTGAATTTACTTTATACATCACATCCTATAGTTTAATTT
>JAJIBD010005736.1:0-100305 GCA_021461705.1 Cryptotis parvus
CTGAGTGCAGAGCCAGGACGCAGCCCTGAACACTGATGGGTTTGTGGCACCCTCCCCACACATACACACACACAAAAGCAGGCTGAAACAGCAGAGCCTCCAAACTGCTGTGGGGTCCAGGGTGTGTGATCCATGGCCGAGCGCCTGCCTGGTACGCTGGGTTCAACCCACAGTGCCATAGAAGAAAACCAAAACCAAACAAAACTGTGCCAAGTCAGAAGGAACAGAGACATCATTCACGTCATTTCCTCATGAGCAAGATGAAAAGACTCTGCTGACCTCCTGCCTGACTCCAGGAAAGGGAAGGAAATCACAGTAGAGTGCGAGGTCATGGGCTGCTCCTGGGGCGCTGATGCACCCAGAGAGAGTTAAGGAGAGTCTGAGTCAGATACGAGAGCACAGAGATGAGACAGCATAAAAGCCACATGGCAGGCAGGGAGGAGAATCCCCAAGTGATAGCACAGTGGGGAGGTCACTTGCCTTGCACGAGACCTGGATTTGATACCTGGCATCCCCTCTGTTCCCCGAGCACCTCCAGGAGTGTTTCCCTGAGTGCAGAGCCGGTAGAAACCTCTGAGCATCGTAAAGCAAAAGAAAGAAAGGATGGAAGGAAGGGAGGGAGGGAGGGAGGGGGGGGGGGGGGGGGGGGGAGGAGGGAGGGAAGGAAGGAAGGAAGGAAGGAGGGAGGGAGGGAGGGAGGAGGGAGGGAGGGAAGAAGGAAGGGAGGAAGGAAGGAAGGGAGGGAGGAAGGAGGGAGGGAGGGAGGAGGGAGGGAGGGGAGGGAGGGAGGGAGGGAGGGGGGAGGGAGGGAGGGAGGAGGAAGGAAGGAAGGAAGGAAGGAAGGAAGGAAGGAAGGAAGGAAGGAAGGAAGGAAGGAAGGAAGGAAAAAGGAAAAAGCCAAAAGCCGCAGGAGCCAAAGCTGAAGGCTGAGGAACCAAAAGGCAAAAGGTGAAGGGGCCTCAAGTCAGCCCCTTATATACACCAAAGTAATCCAATCGGGAGGTTGTCATGCCAACAAAGAACCCTAAACAGAGTGTAGTGCCACACCCTATTGCAGGTATAAACAAAGGTTATGCCAAGGACTAACGAGATTATCTCTTATGTAAAACACTGGAGAGAGAGGGGGCTGATATAAAGTAATACATCTTAACTTCATGAGCTTCATGTAATCTAGATGGTACCCACAAGGTCCTTCTTATTATTATCTGCACCAGGGTGATTCTGAGTATCTTGTTCTCGTGTATTGAAAGGGTCACACTCGCCTGCTTAGAGCAAACTAGTATGATCCTTCCTATAGTCTTCCTATAGTCTCAGCGTAGCCAGGGTGGTAGTCTCCTGGTAAATTCTAACTGTCCCACGCTGGGTGCAGTGGGTATAAAGAGGAGCTGTGCCCAATCTAGAAAACATAGAAGTCTTAGTAGATGTATAAGTCAGAAGTTATTCAATCAAGGTGACTTCTGTAAGTGCCACACCCTCTAGCAGTGTTTACATAGAAGAGAAATCTCATTAGAATGAACCTTGGCTTAAATAAGATTAAGCTGGGAGTGGGCAAAACAACAAAACTCCCAGAATAGCTAAACCTGTCCTCCAACAATCACTGTCTTCCCGTTCATCATTGATTTGCTTGAGCCGGCCCCAGTAACATCTCCATATGTCCTGTCTCATGCTAGTAGAGCCCAAGGGCACCTGCTTGCTCCAGGAACATAAAGAGCCTCAAACCATTCCATCAGGTCATGGGAATGAGGTCTATAATTGTTACTGGTATTTGGCATATCAAATACGACACGGGTAGCTTGCCAGGCTCTGCCGTGGGGTAAAAACTCAATTATCAGTAACTCTGTCTGATCGCTCTCTAGTAAGAAAAATTTTTTTTTAATTATTTTTTTTTGCTTTTTTGTATCACACCCAGCAATGCTCAGGGGTTACTCCTGACTCTGCACTCAGGAATTACTCCTGGCGGTGCTCGGGGACCATATGGGATGCCGAATCGAACCCGGGCCGGCATATGCCGGCCGTGTGCAAGGCAGACGCCCCTACCTGCTGGGCTATCGCTCCAGCCCCTAATAAGAAAAATTTTAAAGGATGAGATTTATCAAATAGATTAAGCGCCCGGCAGCCCCTACCCCGCCCGTGTCCCCCCAAGAAGGGGACTGGGGTCTATGGATCCGGGGTTCCCCAGGGACCAGAGCTTAAGCCAAGAAGCCTGCTTGGCTCGGCCATGCTACCCTTTCTGCTACTCCTGGACGGGGACGCAGACACCAACCCGCCGAATGACGTGAGTGGATTCCTGCAAACAGGCGCTTAGGACGGGCCGCGAGGTCGGGTCCGCTGCAGCCCAGCCATGGTGCTCAGGTAGGGCTCTCCATCCGCTGCCCTTCTCTCTCCAGACCCCTCCACTTCCCACGCAGCCCACCCCTGCCCTCCGACCCTGAAACGCCATGTGTATATGTGTGTGTGTGTGTGTGTATGTGTACAAATCCCATTCCTATTAAATTATTAAAGTGTATGGCCCTGTTTACCTTCCTCCTGTTTCTTCTCTCTCCAGAGATCTGTGTGTAGGACATTCACCTGTTGTTGCCCCTGACTGCAGCTGCTGTTCCTCGTCTGTGCCAGAAGGTGCCAGATGCACCTTGTGCTGGAGCAGCTGGACCCTGTCCCTGGGAGCTGGCCTGCCAATGGTGAGTGCTGGTCACTCCCTTCCTTGCACTTTTCACTGAGCTTGTTTCGTTCATTCAAGAATCAGTGTGTATCATTTCTGTGAAAGCATAGTCATCACACGCACACATACACATGCACACACACTCATGCACACACACACACGGCTCTCGGATGGTCTTGGGAACAGTCCAAGTGGCAAACCAACATGTTCCAAGCTAGTGAGTCACTAGCACTTTAGCCTTTCAGGAAGTCAGTGTCAGAGTGCCCGGGGGAGCTTGGCCCCTGCTTCCTTGGCCCTGCTTGGCTGGGAGAACCATGTGTCAGAGACTGCAGAGACCGTCAGGGCTCAGGCACTCCATATGGTCCTCCGACCCCTTCTAGGAGTGATCCCTGAGCAGAGCTAGGAGAAAGCGGAACATTGCCAAGTGTGACCCAAAAAGCCAAAGAATGAAGAAAGAAATCACTATTTCCCGAGCCCTCGTGCAGAGCTTCTGTTCCTGCCCCGGGTCCCTGAATCGAAATGTTCCTTCCAGCAGACCCTGCATCTGGGCAGCAGGAGCCAGGCTCCCTCCAGCCTGCGGGCCTGATGAGCCCCTCTGGTCCCACCTGTGTCTGCCACTGCCCTTTAGGGAGCCCGAGCCCAGCCAGGCTGGTTTCCGGGTGGGAAGACTCTGGGTGAGGCTGTGCTGGCCTATGCCTCCACTGCCCATTCCTACGTCTGGGAACCAGGCACCTGGTGAAGCACCCTCAGGGTGCCGTGGGAGGAAGGGACACAAGTCGGTGCCTCTTTATTTCGGGTTATCCTGAAGAATGACGGAGAGCTCGGAGGAGGAGGGGTGCGATAAGAAAGGTGCAGGAAGTAGCTGTCCTCAGGTCCAGCTGGGGGGTCTGTACCCTGAAGACGCTGCGGCTAGGGGAACCTCCGGGGCAGTGCGCACAGCCCTGTGCAGCGCTGAGAAGGTTAGCTGATTGGTTGGTTGACAAGGGCCCCACGCCAAGTCCCCGTGCCGCACAGACCCCACATCAGACACGCCACTCAGCACTCCCTGACAGCTTCCTAAAGGGCAGCCTCAGGGCAACCGCTGGGCGACCGGGTCACGGCCCCGGCAAGATGGGCGGATCCCAGGGCAGGGTGCGGCCAGGCCGGTCACTCTGTGGTGCTGATGCCCCTCCCCCACTCCAGAAGTAGTGTACTCCCCCTCAGGTCTACTGCGGGGGCTTCAGGGGCCAGACTCAGTACCCCATACCTCCCCATCTCAGCCCTGCCTTTGGTTTGCACCCTCTGGGCAAAACCAGCCACGCTCGCTGTTACTGATACGGGTGTGTTTGTTCTCAGCTTCCTAGGCAAGGAACCAGGCAGGCTCCAGGGCCCCGTAGGCCTGTCCGCCAGGATGGGGCAGCGCAGGGAGGGGCTGAGTCAGCCTCCCATCATGCATCCCAGGGAACCTTACTCTTTTTTTTTGTGGCGGGTGTGTACATCCCACTGTGCTTGGGACCCATATGCGGTGTCAGGTACCAAACTCAGGTCAGTCCTATAGCAGTGTAAGGCGCTCCCCACTGTGCGACCTCTGGCCCAAACCTCATCCCTTAAAGCACTCCCAGCCTCTGATCCTGTGGACTCCCCAGACCCCTACAGGGCATGAAGGTGGCCTCTGCCTCTGCCTAGAGCAGCCTGTGCACCACTTCCGTCTCGGCGCTGCTCTGCGCCAGAGCACTGGGGGCTCAAGGCAGCCCCCAGGACTCCCAGGCTCTGCGGCGCAGACTTCGAGGCAACCCCTCCCCCAGGGCGAGATCACACCCCACCCTGCAGGAGTCACCAGGGGCTTCTTGCAAGAGCCTCTTTGGGTTGGCTGGAGGGCTGGCTAGTGGGCGGGTAGTTTGGTTGCTTGTCTGGTTGGATGGACAGACGGTGAGTTGACTGGTTGGCTGATTGGTAGGTATTTGGCTGATTGGTTGATTAGTTGGTTATAGGTTGACTGGTAGTTTAGTGGATTGGCTGACTGGTTGGCTGGTTGGCCGGTTGGCTGGTTGGCCGGTTGGTTGGTTGGTTGGTTGGTTGGTTGGTTGGTTGGTTGGTTTGGTTGGTTGGTTGGTTGGTTGGTTGGTTGGTTGGTTGGTTGGTTGGTTGGTTGGTTGGTTGGTTGGTTGGTTGGTTGGTTGGTTGGTTGGTTGGTTGGTTGGTTGGTTGGTTGGTTGGTTGGGTTGGCTGGTTGTCTGCTTGATTAGTGGGTTAGTTGACCGGTTGGTTGATTGGTTGACTGATTGGTTGATTGAATTTTTGGCCGGAGAACAGAGCTGGGGCACAGCCCTGGGTGCAGAAGGTGGAAAGCTGGTCTGGGCAGATTGTTATGCAAATCAAACAAGGAAGCAGAGCTTAGAGAGTTCAGGGGTTTCTGCTGGACTCCTTGCTCCAGGAAGAAGACGCTACTGGCCTCTCTTACGGGAGGACCTGAGGGGCAGGGCTCACTGAGCCCCAGACCCAGGGAGTAGGCAGTACATCCATTACCTCCCCACCCGACCCCCTGCTTTCCCTGGCACCCATCCAATCTCCACTGCCATGTGCTGGCTGGTTCCACTCCACTCACCACACTGGTGCCTTTGTGTCTGCCTGTCTCCAGGATGTCCTCTGGGCCTCAGCCCCAGGGCACTCTTCCTGCCCTGCCCGCTGCCTGGCAGTCAGTTCTTTGGGAGAAGAGTGGGTCTGGTCACTCAGCACAAAGCCTAAGTTTCTGAGCACCATGGCTGACACTGCCACCCTGGTGTGCGGGGACAGTGAAGACTGGCCGCTCGGGCAAGGCTGGAGGGGCCATTGACACAGCAGGACATTCCTAGGCAGAGAATCTAGTTTCCGTCGCCTTCTCTGGAGAATTTGAAGAATGTGTTAGCTAATTGGTTATGATGGGCCCAGGCCCGAGGATCGCCAGTTTTGTGCCTAGGATTGGAATCTCCCCATCTCAGATGACTGGGCTGCCAGTGTCCCCAGTCACTTGTGTTTAGCAAGATCTGCCTGTGTTTGCGTGCAGAGTAAGCAGAACGGCCCATGCAGGGTTCCTGGTGCCCGTTTCAGAGCCAGGCCCATGGAGCCCGCAGCAGAGGTAGACTGCCCAACACCCTAGTCACACGCTACAGTGACAAGAAGTGTGCCACGCCCAGTGGCCCTGCAGTGCTATGCCCAGGGATGGGTGCTGGTTTCTTCAGCCACACTCACTCCAGCTGCCCCGTCCCACAGACCTGGGCCAACCAGCAGGAGGCCAGCACACTGCTGTGCTCGCTCCTCACCCACGGGACCGGGCACTCAGCACCTGGTGGGCTACAGGCACACCACATCCCTCAATCGTGGTGGGATACAGCCCCACCGAGCATGACCAAAGGAGGCTTGTGTCTCGGGCGGAGTCAGGTTCCCAGGCACTGGGCCCTGGTTTCATTTCCCAGCCGGGCGCGCTTGCAGGTTAGTGCTACTGTGAGTTAACGTCTGCTGCCAGAGTGGTGCCAGAGCCTCCACAGGTTGGAGAACGACTGGATCACCCAAGAGTTGTCCTCTACAATCCAGAGAATGCACCCTTTTCTTACGGACGTACAGGTGCTTTCTGCAGCCCCGAGCACCGCCTGAAGCCTTTTACCATGCTGGCCCAAGTCTCCTTAGGTGCCCCTCGCCAGCCTGCAGTGCCCCTCGCACAGTCAGACCAGAGGCCAGACCAGAGGCCAGCCTGCTTGGGTATTCTGGCGACAGTCAAACGGAACTTCTGTTCCCTTTTAGCTGCAGCCCTTCTGGGTGGCACCAGCCTACCAAGAGCCCTGTGAATCTCTCAGCATCCCCACTGCAACCCCCAGCTTAGCTGCTGCGAGAGCAAAGTGGAAGATCCTGGAGAGCTCCAAGACAGTTCGTTTCTTACAAGTCATACTGCCTGGAAGGGGGCCTGCTGCACTATTGGCTCCTGCAGCCTTGATATGCCCATTGTGGTATTTTCTTTTCCGTCCTCAGCAGCGTTCACAGGAGCACTGGCGGCAGAGCTGCAGGGAGCCGGGTGAGTCACTGCAGGAACTCTCAGTAAAGAGCCAGGCAGAGACTGCAAGTCCCCGTGCTGTCGGGGGCAGAAGGGGGCTGTGGCCACATCATGTCACCCTCCACCACATCCCAGGAGCATGAGGAAGAGGAGCAAGAGGAAGGACAGACACAGGAAGCGATGCCCACCCAAGGCCTCAGACTCATCATAAAGTCCACCAGTACTAAGGTGCTTTAGGGCTGGAGCGATAGCCCAGCGGGTAGGGCGTTTGCCTTGCATGTGGCCGGCCCATGCCGGCCTGGGTTTGATCCCGGCATCCCATATGGTCTCCCGAGCACTGCCAGGAGTAATTCCTGAGTACAGAGCCAGGAGAAACCCCTGAGCATTGCCGGTGTGACCCAAAAAAAGCAAAAAAAAATAAATAAATAAATAAATAAATAAAAGTAAAATAAAAAAGACGGAGAGCAAAATACTAAAGGTGCTTTATGGGGGGTTTCTTTTGGGTCACACCTGGAGATGTTCAGGGGTTACTCCTGGCTCTGCAATCAAGAATGACCCATGGTGGTGTTAGGGGGACCATATGGGATTCTGGGGATCAAACCTGAGCCAGCTGCATGCAAAGCAAACGCCCTCCCCACTGTACCTCCCCTTCTCCTCTTCCTCCTCCTCCTCTCCCTCCTCCTCCTCCTCCTCTTCCTCCTCCTCTTCTCTTTCTCCTCTTCCTCCTCCTCTTCCTCCTCCTCCTTTCTTTTTCTTTTAAATATTTTATTTATTTACTTTTGCTTTTTGGGTCACACCCAGTAATGCTCAGGGGTTGTTCCTGTCTCTGCACTCAGGAATTACTTCTGGCGGTGCTTGGGGGACCATAGGGGATGCCGAAGAATAGAACCCAGGTCTGCTGCATGCAAGGCAAACACCCTCCCGCTGTACTATCACTCAGGCCCCTTTCCTCTTTTCTTTTTTTAAGTCTTGTTTTTTTTTTTTTTTTTTGCTTTTTGGGTCACACCCAGCAATGCTCAGGGGCTACTCCTGGCTCTGCACTTAGGAATTACTCCTGGCGGTGCTCGGGGACCATATGGGATGCCGGGGATCGAACCCAGGCCGGCATGGGCCAGCTGCATGCAAGGCAAATGCCCTACCCGCTGGGCTATCGCTCCGGCCCCTAAGTCTTGTTTTCTAGCCATACCCGGTGATGCTCAGGGTTACGGTGTGAGAGTGTTCTACAACCACATGGCGTGCCAGGGCTGGCCGCATCCTAGGCATGTGCCCTACCAACTGCACTGTTCCTCTGGCCCCACTGATGGTGTATTCTGCCCTGCCCTCCTCCCTCCTTACCCTCGGACGAGGTCACCCCTGTAAAGAACGGCCAGTGTCCTACAAGGGGCCTGAGTGGGCAGGTTACTTCCTGGGAGCCTGGTCCTACCCCATGTTCCCACCTCTGAGACCACCCCCTCTCCTTCCCCTCTGCTGTTTGGGGATCTGAAAACTCAGGGCCCCTCCCTTTCAGTCATCCTGGTGTCTGACACACACCGGCTTGACGAAGTCCTTAAACTCTTTGTCAAGTCAGTGAGTGGATGGGAAAAGCTCTGGCATGGACTGGCCAGGCCTCTGGGCTGACCACAGGGTAAATACAGATCCACACCCCAGCCCCCAAGGGACTGACTCTGAGGTGACTCAGTGCCTCCCCAGATGCCTTTCTGCGTGTCCTTTGGGTAAGTTCTCAGCAGCCTGGGCCAAGGCTATGTGTGCACAGACTAACGGGGTGAGCTCAAGGGCCTGCCATGAGCCCCTGAGCCCCTGCCCGCCCCGTAGTGTCCTGAGACCAAGAATCTGAGAGCAGGAAGATAGCCCTCTCTCCCCACCCCCGCCACAGTGGCTGAGGGCAGCTGTCCCACCTGGGGGACACTGGACACCGAAAGCTGTGAAGCGAGCTCCACCCTTGCTGAGAATGCAGAGAGGGGCTGGCTGCTCCCGCCATGCTGCCTGGAACACTGCCTCAGCGGTGCTGAGCCCTGACCCCGCCTTGACTCTTGTACCCATTCTCTGCTCAGAGGGATGGGGGTAGCCCTGCACGAGCCTCAGGCTACTCCTGGTTCCATGCTCAAAGGCAGTGCCTGGGGCCTGGAAAGGTCAGCAGATGAGGCCGTACACCCCGCGATGCCTGGGGGTCACTCCTGGAGGTGCTCAGGGGCCCATGCAGTGCTGCGGCTCCTGGGACTAGAGCAGGGGCCAGGCCTCAGCAGGCAGGTGTCCGCCGTGCACACAGTGGACCCAGGATGCCACCAAGGAACGAGTCTGAGCGCAGAGCCAGGAGTGATCCCTGAGCATCACCGGAGCGGCACGAAAACTCTGGGACTCTGGCTGCAGCCCAGTGGCCCCGGATGCCGGAACTTCTCAAAGGGACTCAAGGGCCTGACCTAGGCTTCAGCTGCACAGGGTCACCCCAGAAGGAAGGATCACTCAGGACTCCATCAGCAGCACAGCCAGTGCGGAAGAGACAGGAATTTAAAAATGGTTAGGGGACAAGTGGTGATCCATATGGAAAAAGTAAAATTAGATCCCCAGGGCACATCACACACAGCTCCAGGTAGATCCGAGGCTCAATGTGAATACGGATGTTTTAACACTTCAGAAGAAAATCTGGGAGAAAAATCCTTCCGACCTCAGCACAAGGAATGGTTTCTTCTCCACGCAAACTTGGTTGCAGCGGCCTGTGTATAGGAACAGGGAGCAGTTATAAGTCGGATTTCAGTTAGCTAGGCGGGCACTCAGCCTCCCAGACCAAGAAACAGGACAGAGCTGGCAACTCCAAGCGCCTCCTCAACGCTCCTGATGGGGCAGAATATCTGTCACTCAAAACGCATCAGCTGGAGGCCGGAGCGATAGCACAGTGGGAGGGTGTTTGCCTGCCTGCGGCCAACCTGGATTCGATCCCCCATACTCCCCAAGCACCGCAAGAAGTAATTTATGAGTGCAGAGTCAGGAGTAACCCCTGAGCATTGCTGGGTGTGACCAAAAGGGGGGAAAAAAAAACACATCAGCCCAAAAGAACCTTTTTTTTCCAGAGTCAGACAGATAGTGCAGTAGAAAAGGCCACTTGCCTGCACTGATGGACTGTGGTTCAATCCCAGGTACCGCATTTGGTTCCCTGAGCCCTACCTGAGCACAAAGCCAGGAGAAAACCCTGAACACAGTTGGGTATGGCCCCCACAATTTTAACATTAGAGAAAATAAAACAAGAAGCATCAATCATTAGGAAAAAGATTAACGGAGCTGGAGCAACAGTACAAAGGTGGGGGGCTGCTTCCTCGTGTGTCTTACTGGAGCTCATCCCCATACGGTCCCATGAGCCTGCCAGGAGTGATCCCTGAGCACAGAACCAGGAGTAAGCCTTGAGTACTGCCGGGAATGGCTCAAGAAACAAACCAGAAAAACAATGAGCCTCCTAACGTCAACTTTGGGACCTTTAGTTTGGCATGGATGTGCTCAGGGCACACCAGGTTGTACAAGACCCTGGGCAAGGTTCCATTCTACAGGTCCAGGTGGTCCCTGAGAACCACTGGGATAGGCTCCCACCAAATAAACTTCAAAGAAAATAGCCAAGATGAAAAGAGGGGAGGGATTTTTTTTTTCATTAAAAACAACAGCAACTGGGGCCAGAGCGATAGCCCAGCGGGTAGGGCGTTTGCCTTACACGCAGCCTGCCTGTGCTGGCCTGGGTTCGATCCCCGGCATCCCATATGGTCCCCCAGCACCGCCAGGAGTAATTCTTGAGTACTGCATTTGGTTTCTCCTGGCAGAGCCAGGAGAAACCCCTGAGCATTGCCGGGTATGACCCAAAAAGCAAAAAAAAAATAAATAAAATAAATAAATAAAGTAAAATAAAAACAACAACAGATAAACTATGGACTTGCATTCAAACTTGCATTTGAACAGCCCTCAGGGCGCAGAGTGATAGTCCAGTAGGGAGGGTGTTTGCCTTGCACGCTGTCAGACCCAGGTTCGATTCCGGCATCCCATATGGTCCCCCAAGCACCGCCAGGAGTAACCCCTGAGCATTGCTGGGTGTGACTCAAAAAGCAAAAAAAGAACAGCCCTGAGCTGGTTCCTCGTTGCCCATGAGCCCTGCTCCCAGCTGGGTGACGCCCACATGCTGTCCCACCACTGTGTGGGGTGGGGCCCGGGACAGAGGAAAGCTGGGTCTGAGCCCCAGAGAGACAGGAACAGCCATAAAAACACATCCAGGATGGCCACTCACTCAAAGGAAAGCCCAGGCACCCAGCAGAAGACTCCGAGGCTGATCGGTAGGAAGGAAATGACCTCTTGATACCGACTCCACTACCAGACTAGCAGAAAATTGGGAGAGAAGGAGCTGTAGGAAGGGCCCGAGCTTTGCACACAGGGAGACGGGGCTTCATGCCCAACGCCACAAGGTCCCGGGCACTGTGCCAGGACTAACCCTGGATGGTGCTGGTTGTGGGCTCGAAATGAAAGAGCAAAGAGGCTGATGCTGCCAATTGTCGGGGACCCCTGAGCCATAGTAGGGAAAGCCCTGGGGCAGGGCACACAGCTCGCGCAATGCCTGGTCTTCCCGTTTAACACAAGCTGCTATGGAGGCAGGCAGGGGTGGGGGGCCGGAGGGAATTTGGGACATTGGTGGTGGGAATAGGGCGCTGGTGGAGGGACGGGTGCTGGAACAGTGTATGGCTGGAACCCACAGAGTCCCCAGTGCCCGGCCTTCCAGGTCATGGTCTCGCCCCAAGTCTGCCCCAGCCTGCGTGGAGCCTGCACAGAGCAGCGCAGGCGGGCCGCACTGGCTGGACCACAGCTAGAGTCCTGAAGGCGTCTTCAGTAACTGGCACTGGGGTTCCACCAGTTACGTGCAATCTGTGCCAGGCACTGGCTCAGCCTCCTTGGCGCCTTGCCAGCATCCAGGGCCCAGCAGCTGCCCAGCTGCCTCCGTAGACCACTTAACTTTGCCCGTGCCCTCTTGACTCGCCAATGCTGAGGAGCAGGAAAACAGATTCCTCAAGCCCTCAACCTCTCGGCCTAGTCTTTGTGACAAAAGCCACTAAGTGGGGGCAATTGTGGTTGTGGCCTGGACAGCCCCTGCCACCGAGGGCCCAGTCATTCTCCTTGAGCCCCTTCCTCACCGGTAGATGGAGTGAGCCAGCCCAAGAAACCCACAGAGGAGCTTTCCCATCCTCCCAGGGACATCTCGAGAACCAGAAGAACAAAGGTGTTCTCGGGCTCACAAAACGGCCCGGCTCACATCGGGATGTGAGAACTGCCTCCACACCTCACGAGGAAGGAGTGCTTGGGGACACACGGGCCTCAGTTTCCCCACCTCTAACAGTCCACTAACTTCAGTGACCAGCAGAATGTTGGGGCTCATACTATCTGGCAGCTTTGAGCACCCCTGCTTTGGACCTCAGCCCTCCCTGAAGTTGCCTCTCCATGCCAGAGAGCCGTGGGTTAGCTTGCCGTGGGCTGTGTGTGAGGCCTGGCCAAGGCCTGAATGGCAGGATGACACAGGACAGGAGTTTAGAGGAGGCGGCCACCGCACAGAGCTGTCCGACAAGAGTGAGCCAGGAGATTACAAAAGACTGACGCAGGGGGCCGGAGGCGACAGCACAGCGGGGAGGTGTTGGCCTTGCAAGTGGCCCACCTGGGTTCGATCCCCAGCATCCCATAGGGTCCCCCGAGCACCGCCAGGAGTAATTCCTGAGGGCATAGCCAGGAGTAACCCCTGAGTATTGCCGGGTGTCACCCAAAAAACAAACAAAAAAAAAGAGTGACCCAGGACAGCCAGCTGGACACACGTGGCTCCACTTCAGTTCTGAGCTTCCTGCCCTCTGTGAAGCCCACGTGTCCCACACCCTGTGGGACACGCCACTTCCCGCCACCGATCCCCAGAGGGACCCTGAGTCCGCGACAGACCGGGCGGCTCCACTTCAGTTCTGAGCTTCATGCCCTCTGTGAAGCCCACGTGTTCCACGCCATGTGGGACACGCCACTTCCTGCCACCGATCCCCAGAGGGACCCTGAGTCCGCGACGACCGGGCGGCTCCACTTCAGTTCTGAGCTTCCTGCCCTCTGTGAAGCCCACGTGTTCCACGCCATGTGGGACACGCCACTTCCCGCCACTGATCCCCAGAGGGACCCTGAGTCCGCGACGACCGGGCAGCCCACGCAGCAGAGCAGGTGAAAGGAAACGTTCGTGGGGCTGAGCACTGCCTCCGCTGGGCCCAGTCCCTAGCGGGAACCCAAGCCCTCTCTCCCCCTGGGCAGTGAGACCCACAAGTAGCTGCTGTCGGCACTGAAATGACGGAATGGGGCTCCCCATCCCCTGAGGGTAGAAACTGCCCCACCCCTGGAGTGTCGCCCCCAGTGCTGGCCACGCCTCCTGTCGCCCCCAGTGCTGGCCATGCCTCCTGTCGCCCCCCAGTGCTGACCAGGCCTCCTGTCGCCCCCAGTGCTGGCCACGCCTCCTGTCGCCCCAGTGCTGGCCACGCCTCCTGTCGCCCCCAGTGCTGGCCACGCCTCCTGTCGCCCCCCAGTGCTGGCCACGCCTCCTGTCGCCCCCCCCCCAGTGCTGGCCACGCCTCCTGTCACCCCCCAAGTGCTGGCCACGCCTCCTGTCACCCCCCCCAGTGCTGGCCACGCCTCCTGTCGCCCCCAGTGCTGGCCACGCCTCCTGCTCCCACAGCAGTGTTGATTCTGTTCTAGTCCAGAAGGCGCCCCAGGAGGGACCGGAACCCAAGTGCTGCCTCGGCCCGTGCGTGGGCTCTGAGCTCCAGCTCCACATTCTGACCATCCTGCTTCTCTTGCAAAGACTCTGGGCCCAGAAGGTCAACCCCAAACCCTGGGCCTCTGCAACACTGACATGTGGGATGGGTTCTGCTGGGGCATCCGGGTATGGGGTCACCCACGTGCTGTCTCCCGGACAGCTGCCCTGGGGCTACTCTGGGCACAGAGCTTGGGGAAGCAGCTGGTGGTGGGGAACCAACAGGGGAGGCTTCCGCCCTCAGCTCCTCGTCCCGGGAAGGTACATTTTCTGCAGCCCACCCTCACAGACAGCCCCCAACCCACCCCTCTCTGCCCATCCCTCAGGAGACTTCCGTTTCCTTGCAGGTACCAGTTGTGATGGCTGAGCCCTGACTTTCTGGACCACACGGGGGGCAGGATTCCGCAGCTGAGAGGGTGAGGTGAGTGGTGGATTAGTGATGCCTGCCATGTGGTCAAACGATGGTGTGTGCTAGCCAGGCTGTGAGCCCCAGCGTCCATCCTGTGAGATCCAGCGGGAGTTCCCCGAACGCTCCCCTCAGGTGAGGTGCCCCACTAACCCCATTTCTGCAAGACCGAGTCCCTGGAAACATTACGCAGCTCTTGCGAGGGGTTTTGCCTTGTCGTGCTCCTCTCGGCCACTTCCTGTCCCAGATAAGCAGCCCCTGGGTTCAGAGCCTCACAGGGTTCCTCTGCGGGCTCACGGCCGCCCTTGATGTGTGAGGAAAACACACTCAGGCGCCGACTTCCCGGCAGCACCCACTGCTTCTGATCACCCAAACCCACGCCCTCAGGCCCCAGCATAGCGTGATTGCAAGTGCAGTCCTGCCTTCGGTGTCTGAGAGCGGAAAACCGAGTCTATGGTGGAGTCAGTGCACAGAGGGACAAGTCGAAGGTCTGGGTGAGGAGACTCACAGCTGGGCTGCAGCAATAGCGCAGAGGGGAGTGCACTCGCCTTGCACGCCGCCAGCCCAAATTCCATCCCCGACACCCGATAGTCCCCTCTTGTTCCGCCAGGTCTAATTCCTGAGCGCAGAGCCAGGAGTAACCCCTGAGCATTGCCAGGTGTGACCCCAAAAAGAAAAAATAGCTCAGCATGGACCCAGATGAAAAGTCAGCCAAATCCAGTCCCAGTGAGCTGGCGAAAGCCACAGGGATGAGCAGGAGGGACGGGGTCCAGGAACCAAGAGACTGGAGGGAACTTCACTCCCATGACTGATGGTGTGGACCGGGAAGAGGCAGACAAGCAAGCAGGGGTCAGTGATCTAGTGGGAAGCAGTGTCTGCCCTGAGGGACGGGGCAGCGCCTCCAGAGACAGCGCAGGCTCTAGCGCCCTGCACATCTCTGGGGAAAGCCCAAGTATCCCGGTGGCCTGGGTGTGCTGTGCTGGAGCCAAACCCCAGCCCGCCAGCCACGGGGGCCTCCACTGGGTCACATCTCCACCTCCAGCGAGGATGTGCCCATTGTCCAAGAGGCAAATGAAGCTCAGACATGGTCTGGACCGGTGGCGAGTGTGGGCTGCACCTCCGGCTGCTGTCTCTGCAGTAGACGGGCTGCTAACGATCGGCTCCCGGCCCTGAGAAGCCGGGAGGTGATTCAAAAGCCTGGAGCACACCCAGGAGCCGGTCTGCCAGGGTACAGGGCCCCTTCTGCATCTCCGCATATGCACTTGCCGGAGCCCGGCCTGGACAGCCATCCAGGGGCTCCATGGGGCTATCCAGAGCCCTCGGGCTTTGGCCACAATGTCATTATTCCAGACATAGATCATTATCTCCTAAATGGTATTGTTGACACCTGTGAGCGTGTTTATTTGCTTTGATATCGGGAACCAGGGCCGGAACTTTCTCCAGGACTCTGGGAGAGAGGGTCCTTACAGGATAGTGACCCCTCACTCCCCATCAACTCTCAGCCCTTATACCCACCCAGGGGAGCAGCACTGAGGTCTGGAAGTGTCAGCAAGAGCAACAGCTCATGGTCCCTGGCCAGCCCCAGGCTTCCAGGGGTCCTGGGATCAGCCTGACCTGAACAGCGTCAGATCCTGACTGCCCCACTTCCTGTCCATATGACCTTGAGCAAGTCGTGCAGGACTGGGTGTCACGGGCAGTGCTCACTTCTTCCGGGCAATTCAGAGGGTCCACACGACCCTGAGTGTAAGCCCTAACCACAGAGCATCAGCCGGCAGTGTGACAGTCATCATCCCAACTGACGGCCTGTCCACCTCACAGTCGGCCTGTTGACATAGGGTTTCACTGCCCAAGTTTGCTTTTGTGTCTATGATTATGTTGGCATCAGGCAATCATTGTTAATTGCTGCTGGCTAACAAGACAAGAACAGAGGCGGATTTCATGTGTGGATGATGCGTTGAAGCAAGAGGCGTCCAAGTGAGGCAACATCGTGTATGCACACAGAAGTGTCGTGGTGATCCAAGAGAGCCAAGTTGTGAGCACTGAGTCAATCCCGCACAGGGGTGGCCCGGCCAGCACAGCCACCCCCAGAGGATGTCGGCCTCGCTGGTCAGCCCGTGTCTGCCAAAGGCAATCTGCTTTCAGCCCAACAACTCCGTCCTCCCTGTACAGGAATGTTGTCACCTGGAACTGTTTCACATTTCATGGTTCTGTTTAATTCTTTATATAAATTTCCCTCAGGATGTATTGTGAAGTGAAAATGATTTATAATATGCCACCTTTTATTCAGCAGGGGGATAGGGCCTGGCCACTGGCTCCAAGGGCAGAGCCCACACTTGACCTCCTGGATTCCCTGGGCCAATCCCTGACACCATATGGGTTACGGACTACACTGGGAGTAACCCCTGAGCACTGCCAGGAGTGGGCCCCAAACCCAAAAAACAAGGGTGGGGAAGAAGGAGAGAGGAAAGTGTGCGTATATGGAGCTACTGATATCTCCCCGCTCAGAAAGCTGATTCTGCCGGTATAAAAACCTGGTGTCAGGGCCAGAGTGATAGCACAGCGGAGAAGCTGTTTGCCCTCGCACGTGGCCAACTCAGGTTCCATCTCCGGCATCCCATAGGGTCCCCTGAGCACCGCCAGGAGTGATTCCTGAGTGCAGAGCCAGGAGTAACCCCAGGCCCAAACAACCTGGTGTCAGGTGTGGAAGGGGCCCACTTAGGGAGGCAGAGGTAGAACCAGATCGCCAGGTGTGCGTTTCTCTCGGGGCTCCCACCTGGGGTCATTCTGATCGGGTGCCGCTTGAGAGCATGAGAAGGAACACATCCCTAATGGAACAATTTCTGCATGGAAAACTTTTCGCAAAATCGCCCTGTCAGAGCGTGCAGGGTTCATTGTCATGTCTTGGGGCAGGCCCAGGCTCGCTCAGACCCGGCTGGCTTTGGCCACCTGGGGGACCCTCCTCCCGTGCCCAGGAGAGAGAGGCTGGGGGAGGCAGCGCCTCTGGTTACCCACCTGCCTGGTGCCGGCACCCCCAAGAGCACTGCCCAGGGAGTGGAGGCAGAGCCTGGCCCATCAGCCAGTGGCACCTCTGTTCTCGGCATTGGGGGACATGGGGGTGCACCACCTCAGAGGTGAGGGTTTAGGTCAGGGGCCCCAGGCCGGTTCTCAGGCCGCCCCTCCTCCAGGCCTGCTCAGGAACCCCTTTTGCCTTTTGCCTGTAGCTCAGGAATGCAGGAGGTCCCCAGGGAGGCCTCTTACCCTCTCTGCACTGTCCCCTTACCTTCTCTCCCATTTACTGAGCCAGACAGGAAGCTCCAAAACCACCCTGTGCTCATGTGGTCATCTCATCTCACTCTCGGCCACCCCATTCCCCCCCACATATGGGGGTGTCTGTTCCCACCTGTGTCCTGCTCCTCTACCTTGACCAGCTCTGCCTGCTCACCTTTGCCTCTGGGGGAGCCTCATTCAGACACCACCTCCTCCTGGAGGCCTTCCCTGACCACCCCTGGGCCAGGACTGACACATTTCCTTCCTTCCTGTTTCTTGACAATACTGTGAAGGTCTCCCCAGCTCCACATGGAGGAGGCCTGGCTGGCAGGGGTGCCCCCACACTTTTCTATCCCACTTGACCCAGCCCCTGGCCCTCCTCTCCGAACCCCTGCCTGTCCCACTCAGGACCGCACCCCACCCTGGGGAGCAGGGACAGAGGCACCACCTGTCCATAGCTGGTAAAAAATCGCCAGACCCCTCACTGCCACCCAGAGCCCCGGCCCATGCGGGTCCCGTCCCTGAGAAGGTTCCCGACTGTGTGCACAAAGGGAAGAGCCTGCCTGCCCTCCAAGGACAGTGGCTGGCTTTTTCTCCAGCACTGTTTGTCTTAGGGATTAAAAGGAGCGAGGAGCCTGTAATTTCCAGAATCATCTGTTCTTTCCCTGGCAGCTGGCACTGCATTTGTTATTCTGTTTTCCCCAACCCCTGATAATACCACTCCAAACACACTGCTTTTGTTTCTTTTGGGGTCACACCCAGTGATGCTCAGGGGTTACTCCTGGCTCTGCACTCAGGAATTACTCCTGGCAGTGCTCAGGGGACCCTATGGGATGCCGGGGACTGAACCCAGGTTGGCTGCATGCAAGGCAAACACCCTCCCGGCTGGACTATCGCTCAGACACCCACACTGCCAAGGCAAACGCCCTCCCGGCTGGACTATCGCTCAGGCCCCCCACACTGCCAAGGCAAACGCCCTCCCGGCTGGACTATCGCTCAGGCCCCCACACTGCTTTCTGAGCACCTTCCTAGCCCAGGCAACAGCCCTGGCCCCGGGCGGGTACCAGAACCCTGGTCAGCCTTTTCCCTTTCCTGCCTTCCAGTTCAGCCCTTGGGTCTGGCCCCTCCCCATTTACCTGGAGAAGCGGCTACTCTGCCTGGCACTTTCTGAAACCTTTCAGACGTTGCCATCAGTCACATCCCCTCTGGAAGTGCTGCGTCCAAGTCTGACACATACTGCTGTGTCCTCCAAACCGCCACTGCAGTCAAGACAGTGAGCCTATCTCTCTGCGTCCCTTCAGCCGCCCCCTTCCTAAAACTCTCCTTTACCCGGGGCAACCACCCACTCCACACAGCCACCATCTCCCTGCCCAAGCCTGGAAAGCTGGAACCTAGGACAGCCTAACCCAGCAGGACGCTTTCCTCGACAAAGGCTAAGGAGAGCCACAGTGTCCTGGGGCTGTTTGCCCTGGGCGCAAAGGCTCCGCTGTTGACAGCAGGGCCAGGCCTGTGCAGTCTGAGAGCCCCCGCCCGGGCCGGCTGCCTGGGTGCAGAGCTCCTGGCACACACCAGGCTCAGACCCATTCCTCACTCTAGATCAAACTTGCCAGTATCTGGGGACATTTCAGGTTGTCCCTGTGTGGGTGCTACTGATCTCCGAGCTTGGAAAGTGGGGCTGCCTCTGACCTTCCTGCGTCAGACAGGAAGGCCTTCCCTGACCACGCTGGCCGGACTGCCTCACAGGCTGCAGGGCAGAGTTCCCCGGGGCTCTTTCTGGCTGAAGATACCAACTCTACTTTTCTGGATACGAGATGGAAACACAGAGGCTATTGGGGCTGTGAGGGCAGCCCCAGGGGCCCGCAGGAAGCAGCTTCCTGAGATCAGGCTCAGGACTCGGCCAGAGGCATGGGCCTGACGTCCAGCAGGTGCTTAGAGCATGGCTGCCAGACCCACCGGACAGCACCCAGAGAGCCTCGGAAGTGCCCGGCGAGAGCAGCACCGGCCAGGCTAGGAGGCAAGCTGGGACAGACAGCCGGCACCCTGCAGCTGGCCAGCATCCACAGCCGGCAGGGAAAAGGGTGGTGCCCACCTGCCCCCGGGGACACGAGAAGGGCTGGCACCACCGGATGCTGTCCCAGCGTGACCAGATATGTCACAGCACATCTGCGGCTCCCTCCCCCGCCCCACAGGCACCGCCCCGCCTGTCATATAAGGACCTTCCCAAGTGGCCGGGCGAGAACCAGCAGGCCCTGCCCTGCGGTGGGACTGGCGGAGCGTGGGGCGGACTCAGGTGCTCATACTGGGCGGTGAAGCACCGGCACCCTCAAGGGCTCCACGGCCTGAAGGCAGAACTTGGCCCAAACCTTCCCCAGGAGGCAGGTAACGAGACGGCTGGAAGGCGCCCGCAGGAGCAGGGCCTGTCCGCGTCTGTGTGTGGTGCTGGAGACATTCTGATTGAAACCAGGTGTGGTTGCTGCACCGGAGACTTTGTCTGACGTGCCTGAGCCAGCTGGGCAGACGTTTGGGGCGAGGTCACACACTGGGGAGTCTGTGTGGGGTCAGCCGGGAGTAGGGGGGAGGTGTGCCTGCTCTGGGAGCCCCTAATGCAAGCCCAGGACCTGCAGGTGGAGCCCCAAGGTGTCACCGGCACCCCGTGTCCACCAACCACTGTATCAGGCTGAGGAACTCACTGCCACGCAGGTTGAACCCCTCGTGGTCCGCGAAGGAATGCCTCGAAGGACAGGACTTGTTTTGGGGAGATGTGGAAGTTGTGGTCCCTGGACATCAGCTGTGGCCCTCAGGGCTCTTCTCCAAAGCCTGGTCTCTCAGAGGGTCTCTGGGGAGAAGGGCAAGGCAGGAGGTCCTGAGTGGCACGCCTGGAGCGAGGACAGGGTGGGGAGGGGACAGGAAAGCCAGCAGGGCGCTCCTGCTGGCGGTGGGGCTGTAGTGCTGAGCCTGTGACGGCGTCTGCTTCCTGCCTGAGGTAGGACGGGAAAAGCTGTTCCAGTGGGGAGACAGACCCACTTTGGCTCCCCGGGGCCAGCCTCCAGCCGGGTGGAGACAGCGGGTATTATTGGCTGACCTGACCTTTCTTCTAGGCCAGAGACCCGGGAAGGGCGAGGGACTCCTGGGCTAGGTGGGGCCAGCCCTGTCCCGACTTCCCTCAATGGGGTTCCTTGCTCAGACTGAGGAAGAACCGTGACTCACTTCCGGCCTCCTTTTGGTGGCAGTGCCCAGCAGAAGGCTTGTTCTCGCAACTGTGTTTATAGCCCTGCTGGAGTGAGTCTTAGCACTCCTGGTGAGTGGCAGGTGGCCTTACAGTCATGTCAGAGAGGAGTAAACTGGGACTCAGAATTCAGTGACTTGGCTGGGTGGGTGTCAGAGATCCACCGTTCCCTTCGGGTGTCACTCAACCTCTCTGGGCCTCCCAGGGAAAGTGCAGCCTTAAGGTACTGCGGCTTTTCCATTCGCTCACATTCACGCACTTGGCGGAAGAGTGAATGCTGGAAGAGCTCTGGACGGAGGCAGCGGACAGGAAGCCGCCCTTGCGTGAGGTGGGAGGCGCTCCAGGCCACCAGGCTGTGTCACAGGAGTGAGGAGCCCCGGGCAGAGGCTCCTGGCCACATTCCTCCCTTTTCTCTCAGCTCCAGCAGCCGTTGCCTTAGCCAAGTGGCACAGCCGTTTTCTAGGCAGAGGCAGGAAGGGGCCAATAACCGCGGTGAGCGGTCAGCATAAGCAGCTCTGCCTTGACCCCACGCCTGCTGGTTATTGGGCTCTGGCAAATGATTACTCCTTTTTAAATTTTTTATCTTATTTGGGGATCCCACCTGGCAGAGCTCAGGGCTTACTCCTGGCTCGGAGCTCAGGGATCATTCCTGGCCGACTCAGGGGACCACATAGGATACCAGGGGTTGGACCTGAGGCACGCAGCAGCCACCTACAAGGCAAGCTCTGCACTATCTCTCCAGCCCATTATTTTTAGTAGAGGGAAATATATACATATATATGCATGTAGGTGTGTATATGTATATATGTACATATGTGTATGTATATACATATCTAGTGACTCCTGGCTCTGCCACTCAGGGATCATTCCTGGTGGTGCTAGGGGGACCATATGGGGTGCCGGAGAGTGAACCTGGGTACAAGTCAAATGCTCTCCCCATGTACTATTGCTCTGGCCTCACAAAATAGTTTCCGTTGAAAGGAATTTAGAAACTTGTAAGGAGAGGGAGAGAAAGAGAGACATGTTCAGGAGAGAACACGGGCTTCTCCAGAGGGGTGTTAAGTCTGGACAAATTATTAAACGTGATGTGCCTTAGTGTTCTTATCTGTAAAATGGGATTAATTGCGTCAGCCTGGAAGGATTATGCGGATTAAATAATGTACATAAGTAGATAATGTGAAGTAACTGGCCTGGTGCCTGGCTGGCGGTTATTTTATTAAAAAAAAAAAGGAAAACAAGGGGCTGAGTGTACAGCAGGTTGGGGGCTTGCCTCGCATGAGGCTGACCCTAGTTCAACCCCTAGCACTGCCCCGAGTGATCCCCGAGGACCGCACATGTGCCGCAAAAACAAAAAGAAAAACAAGTGGGGGGGTCAAGAGCCGACAGAAGTTTGGGTCATGTCTTGCATAAGCTGATCCTGCTAGATCACCGCCCCACGCAGAGCCCCGAGCTCGGAGGGTCCCAGGGTGCCCCACGCAGAGCCCCAGAGCACGGAGGGTCCCGGGGTGCCCCACGCAGAGCCCCAGAGCACGGAGGGTCCCAGGGTGCCCCACGCAGAGCCCCAGAGCACGGAGGGTCCCGGGGTGCCCCACGCAGAGCCCCAGAGCACGGAGGGTCCCGGGGTGCCCCACGCAGAGCCCCAGAGCACGGAGGGTCCCGGGGTGCTCCACGCAGAGCCCCAGAGCACGGAGGGTCCCGGGGTGCCCCACGCAGAGCCCCAGAGCATGGAGGATCCCAGGGTGCCCCACACAGAACCTCAGGGCACGGAGGGTCCCGGGGTGCCCCACGCAGAGCCCCAGAGCACGGAGGGTCCCAGGGTGCCCCACGCAGAGCCCCAGAGCACGGAGGGCCCAGGGGCCCCGCAGAGCCCACGGAGGGTCCGGGGTGCCCCACACAGAACCTCAGGGCACGGAGGGTCCCGGGGTGCCCCACGCAGAGCCCCAGAGCACGGAGGGTCCCGGGGTGCCCCACGCAGAGCCCCAGAGCACGGAGGGTCCCGGGGTGCCCCAGCAGAGCCCCAGAGCACGGAGGTCCCGGGGTGCCCACGCAGAGCCCCAGAGCACGGAGGGTCCCAGGGGTGCCCCACGCAGAGCCCCAGAGCACGGAGGGTCCCAGGGTGCCCCACGCAGAGCCCCAGAGCACGGAGGGTCCCGGGGTGCCCCACGCAGAGCCCCAGAGCACGGAGGGTCCCGGGTGCCCCACACAGAACCCCAGGGCACGGAGGGTCCCGGGGTGCCCCACGCAGAGCCCCAGAGCACGGAGGGTCCCGGGGTGCCCCACGCAGAGCCCCAGAGCACGGAGGGTCCCGGGTGCCCAACGCAGAGCCCCCAGAGCACGGAGGGTCCCCCAGAGCCCAGCACGGAGGGTCCGGGGTGCCCCACGCAGAGCCCCAGAGCACGGAGGGTCCCGGGGGTGCCCCACGCAGAGCCCCAGAGCACGGAGGGTCCCGGGGTGCCCCCACGCAGAGCCCAGAGCACGGAGGGTCCCGGGGTGCCCCACGCAGAGCCCCAGAGCACGGAGGGTCCCGGGGTGCCCCACGCAGAGCCCCAGAGCACGGAGAGGGGCCCGGGGGTGCCCCAGAGAGCCCCAGAGCTCGGAGGGTCCCGGGGTGCCCCACACACCTGGTTGGCCAGGATCCCATGAGCACCACCTGGCAGACGTGCTCTTCGGTTTCTTTGTTTTTTTCTTTTCCCCCCTTTAAATTAACAAAATTAGTAAGGGCTGGAGGGGGAGTTGGGGTTAGTCCAGGAGTGAAGGCACTTTTCTTGTATGTGGCCCACCTGGGTTCAGAACCTCCCTCCACCTCCAATCACCTCCAGGAGTGATCCCCGAGCACAGCAGTGTGACCCCCCAGTTGGTAGGGTGTTTGCCTTGCATGCGTCCAGAACCTGGATTCGATCCCCGGCATCCCATATGGTCCCCAAGCACCAGAAGTAATCTCTGAGCATTGCCGGGTGTGACCCAAAAAAAAAAGAACAAAAAAAAAAAAAAAAAGAAAAAAAGGCGAGGGGCTGGGGAGAGCTCAGGGGCGGCGCACTGGCCGCGCACGCAACAGGCCAGGGTTCAGGTCGCAGTACTTTACATGGTGAGAGCACTGAGCTGGGAGTACCCCAGAAGGGCCGGGTGTGGCTGAAACACGCCCCCGACCCCATTAAAAGGCCGAGAGCTGGTTCTGAGCCCCCCACCTGTCCCGGCGGCCGCCCACCAGCTCCGCGGCTCCCGCCGCGCCCACGCCGAGGTCTGCGGGGCCCAGGTGCGGCTCGGCCCGGCTCGCGGCGGCCGAAGTCGTGCCTCCGGGTGTTCCTGCGGCGGCCGGGCCGGTCCCGCGGCGGTGGTGGCTGGGGTCGCTCCGGCGGCTGCCCGGGCCCCTCCCCGCCAGCCGCCAGCCCCGAGGTGGGCTCCCGGGTCCCGGCCCGGCTGCGCGCGGGGAGCGTGAGGCCCAGACGCCTACCGGGGCCGCCGGACGCCGAGGCCCGGCCGCCGACCGCCCCCACCCCCCGGGCCGCGGGGAGCGCGGGGCCGCCCCCTCCCCCCCGCCCCCTCCCCGCCGCCGGGAGCGCGCAGGCCGCGGGCGGGCGCAGTCGGGGCGGCCGGGGAGCGACGGAGGCGGCGCGCGGGGAGGAGCGCGCGGGAGGAGGAGCCGCGGCCGCCGCAGCCGCTGACAGCGGCCCGAGTAAACAAGCCGCGCCGCCCGCCGCGGCCCGGCCGCTGCCCCCGCCCGCCGCCGCCCGCGCCCCGCCGAGCCCAGGCCGAGCCCTGCCCGCCGCCGGCCGGGCCGAGGCCGCCCGCCGCCCCGCCTCCGCGCGGGGACGCCGCCGCCGGCGCGGGCAGCCGAGCGCAGGGGCCCCGCCGCCGGGCTGTGCTCGGCCCAGGGCGCCCGAGCCGCCGCGGAGCCGCCGGAAAAGTTTCCCCGCCCGGGCTCCCCAGGGTAAGCTGCGGCCCGGGAGGCGGCGCGCGGGGAGCGGGCCCGGCCCGGCCGCTCCTTCGCGGCTGCGGCGCTGCCCTGCGCTGCCCTGGGCCCTGGCGCGCGGCCCGGACACGCCGGGCTGCTGGGGTGTCCAGGCACAGAGCAAGGGGGCTGCTGGGGGGGGCCGGCGTGGGGCCCGGGCGCGGGGCTCCCCGCAGCCCACCTGAACCGCCGGTACTTTTCCGCCTGGCCCGGGCCGAGCCCTCCGACCTCGGGGAGCGGGCCGCGGCACCGCGGGCCCGGGACGGGGACTCCGCCGCGTGCGGGGGTGCGGGGCGCCGCTCCCCGCCGGACCCGGGGCCCCACCGGCTCGGTCAGCCCGAGGCCCCGCGCGGGGGAGGGGAGAGCGGCCGCGGGTCCCCCGCCGCGCTCACCTGGGCTCAGGTGCGGACTCCCGGCGCGGGGAGGCGGGCTCGGGGGCTTCCGCGCCGCCTGGCCGAGGCGCCTTTTGCCCCTGCGCGGTGCCGCGTGGACCCGCGGCCGTCCGGGTCTGACAGTCGCCTGGGCCCCGGCAGAGCTGCCGCTCCTCCCCGCGGGCACCTTCCCCAGGGTGCGGGATCGCTCCGTGCCGGGCAGCCCGGGCAGCTGCTGGCCACGCAGGGGCACGGCCCAGGAGGGTGGCCGAGCTGGACCTGGCTCCCCCACTTTACAGCTCTCTGTGTTGGTCTCCCACGGAAGAGTTGATGTTGAGACCAGGATACTGAAGCTTGGGAGGGGTTAAAAGAAAGTTTGAGAAGCCCTGTTCTGGCGGTTCTCCCCGCCGATGAAACAGGCCCAGCAAGAGGAAGTGACTTGTCTAAGGTCGCACAGCCAGTGGGAAGTAAGCGGCTCCGGTAACTGGCCCTGGCCAGTCGGCTGGAAGGAGAGGGATCGGTTTCCCGGGCAGCCCTGCCCCCTGGCCTTCGGACCCCGGGCCGTTTGGGCTCCTGCCAGCCTGTGGGAGGTTCCCGGGACATTGCGGGCTCTGTGAGCTGGACAGAGCTGCCGCTCTCTGACCCCAGCGCCAGAGGCCGGACGCGGCCTGCAGCTCCAGGTTGGAGCCCACGGGTGCTGGAGGGTGAGTGAGTCGCGGGTGGGGTGGCGAGTGTCGGCCTGCCGCTTCATTCATTGGTTCCTGTGCTCTGAGGAAGGGGCCCCTCTCCCACCCTTTCTTCCCCTGAGAGCCTGGGGTTTCTTTCTGGGCTCTGAGGAGGCCCTCCCCAGGATGGGGTCTTGGGCCAGGATTGGGGCTCTGCCCCGAGCGGCCACTTCCAGCTGTGCAGACATTAACTCAAGATGGGCCCTTGAGCCCGAGCCTCCACGTCCTGTGGTCAGGGGACGTCTTGACTGGCGCTTGGGACTAAGAGACCTAAGAGTCGGCTCTTTCAGTGTCCTCAGGGCACTCGTCCTCTGCTCGGCGCCCGCAGGGTCCGGGCGTCTGACTGCCCAGACGTCACTCTGACCGCCGTTCAGGAACTGGCCCTCCCTGGGCTCCCTGGGGCTGTGACCCCAGGCCCTGCGGGAGACCTGTGGACCAGCCCCCTTGAGGCACCGAGGCATCCTCTGTTGCCTCTTGCTGTCAGCTGTCGGGGTTATTTTGGTGTAAACCGAAAATATGCTAGGAATCGTATGAGTCCCCGGCCTGTGGGGGACGTCAGCGTGGCCCCGAGTTGCCTGAGCAGCCGTGAGAGGCCTTGCTTTGTGCACACCTGCCTACCGCTTAGGGCCTGGAGAAGCGTGGGGCTTGGTCGTGCCTTCCGGCAGTGAGTTCCCTTTTGGGACTGGGCCTTAGGGTGTGGGGGCATCCAGGACCCATCCAGGCCTCCCGTGCCTCTCCCAGCACTGGGGTTTGGCTTCTGGCTCTGCCGGGAGTTCTGTGTGGGGACAGTTGTGTGGCCTCGGCAGAGAGGTCCTGCTGTCTGTTTGCCGAAGGAGGAAAAACACCGCTGGGATATTGATTCTGCCTCACCTTGGAGCTCCTGGCTCGGGTTACGCAAGGCTGGTGGGCGTGGAGTGAGCAAGGGGGCTGCTGGGGTGTCCAGGCACAGGCTGGGCAGGGCCCCAGCGTTCCCTGGGAAACTGTGAGGTCAGAGCTGGGCCTCTGCCTTTGCTGACAGCCTTGATCTGGACCACGAGGAATGAGAGGCTATGTCCCTGTCCCTGTCCTTCCTGTTCTCCTGGGACCCCTCCCACCCTCCCCTTGCTCAGGGTCTTTGTGGATCACACCCTGTGGCTGGGTGGGCTTTGCTGACCGAGTAAGCTCCAGTGAGCTGTGGGATGGCCCCTCTTGAACACCCCCCAACGCCTGTTCTTCTGCAAGGCCGACCTGGTGGGCGGGAAATACACACAACACGAAGAAAACAACCACTCCTCTCCACTCCTGTAACCCTCACCATCTTGGGGCTGTCTGTAGTCCGCGTGTGAGTGTGACTTCCCCAGGCCTCTTTGGTGGTGTCAGAGGTGACCACACCCCTGGAAACCCTTCGTAACCGGGCATCAGGGCTGGTTCCTGAGTGTGCCCTGCCCGTGGCCCCTCTTTCCGCGTCCACTTGGGTCATCCGTTGTAATTTTTAATAACTCAGACCTTGGTTCTCTTCGTCCACTTCCACGCTCACCAGTGGAGGGAGACTGGGACCTGTGTGCGGGCAGCGAGGGCCCAGTGCCCCCGCCACCAGGATGGAGCTGTGGGTAGGGGGCAGCTTGTGCCTGTGGCTGGGAAGGGACTGACCCTTCGCCCCATTCATCTTTTGTCCCCTCAGAGCCGGAAGCCCTCACCTTCCTGTGCCAGCCCTGCCCGACTGGCCTCATGCCCCCCCAGCCAGCCCCGAGCCACAGGCAGAGAGCAGACGTCCGTGACCAGGCCCAGGAGTCAGGGGCTCGGGGGGGCCGGTCACCTGCCCTCCATGGAGCTGAGGCCCTGGGTGCTCTGGGTGGCAGCAGCGGCAGGAGCCTTGGTCCTGCTTGCGGCCGATGCCCGTGGCCAGAAGGTCTTCACCAATACGTGGGCGTGCACATTAAAGGGGGCCGGGCCGTGGCTGAGAGGCGTGGCCCGTAAACATGGCTTCCTCAACCTAGGCCAGGTGGGTATTGTGAGTGAGCTGGGCCGGGTGGCCGGCCAGTGTCCATGTTCTGGGCACTGGGGCGGGGGATGGAGGCGACGCGTCCATGGCAGCTGAGGTTGCTCAGAGGACCAGCATATCCCAGTGTCTGGGAGCCCCCTCGGTCCCCCCACAATTCCTGCTGGGTCCAGGGCGCAGCAGATGCCCCCTGTGGTGGTGAGCCTTCTCGCAGCCTGGTGTCCACCCCCCATCCCCCACCTCCCTGGGCACTGGCAGATGGAAGCCCAACTCCGTGTCCCTGTTCTCTCAAGATCTTCGGCGACTATTACCACTTCTGGCACAGAGCAGTGACAAAGCGGTCCCTGTTGCCTCACCGCCTGCGGCACAGCCGGCTACTCGGGAGCCTCAAGTGAGCGCCCCTCTCCCTCCCAGCCTGCTGCCCCTGTGGGCGACCTTCCTCCTGCCACCCCCGTCCTGTCCCCGCTCTGCCCACACCCTCTCAGCACCGCACCCTCTCCCAGGTCCAGTGGCTGGAGCAGCAGGTGGCAAAACGACGGCCCAAACGGGATGTGTACCGAGAGCCCACGGACCCGAAGTTTCCCCAGCAGTGGTACCTGGTGCGTGGCCCCCTCCCGGTGCAGTCCCACCCCCAGGGATTCTCGGGAGTCTGTCTCGCTCACGTGGTGGGTGTTCCCGCAGTCCGGCGTCACCCAGCGGGACCTGAACGTGAAGGAGGCCTGGGCCCGAGGCTACACGGGTCACGGCATCGTCGTGTCCATCCTGGACGACGGCATCGAGAAGAACCACCGGACTTGGCAGGAAATTACGTGAGGAGAGCGGTGGGTTGTGTTGGGGGGCTGTGGCTCCGCTCGGGGGCTGCTCCTGACCAGCCGCCCCTTCCCAGGACCCTGAGGCCAGCTTTGACGTCAACGACCAGGACCCCGACCCCCAGCCTCGGTACGCAGATGAACGACAACAGGTATGAGCCGGGCCTGGGTCAGGGGAGTGGGCCGCCACCCCTTCCTGTTCCCACTGATGCCGTCCTCTACAGACATGGCACCCGCTGCAGGGGAGGTGGCCGCTGTTGCCAACAACGGAGTCTGCGGGGTGGGCGTGGCCTACAATGCCCGCATTGGAGGTGGGTGTGGCGCCTGCCTGGGGGTCCTTGGGGGTGGGTGGGGATTGTTTCTCTTCCCATTTCCCCGCCCAGCCTCCACCCTCCCAGGATGCATCCTTTTATTTAGGGTGGGCAGTATTTGGGGTGGACAATGAAGGACCAGGAACTCCCAGCTGGAGCTCAGCTCGAGAGGTCATGCTTGTGGTACAATGTGAAGGCTCTACTGTGCCTAGACTCTGGGGGCCTGTACGGTAGAGAGGGTACTGCCCCTGCCCCCTCTCCAAGTCCAAGCGGGTGCTTAACAGCTCCCAGGGTGCCTCCAGTGTGGCCAGCCGGGGCTCTTCCTGAGACGCCCACTGTGTGTGGGTTGCCGCTGTGTCCCCATGGCGTCTGCTCTCCCTCCTTGGCTGTTGACTTTGCAAGGCAGGTCAGGCCAGAAGGTCAGGGTACTGGGTCGCCCCCACCCTGTCTCCTGCTGTCGGGGGTGCGGGATGGGGCTACTCTAGGGGCCCCCTGGCAGCCGGACCCACGCGGCCTCCCTCTCCCCCCCCTTCGTGGCCAGGGGTGCGCATGCTGGACGGTGAAGTGACGGGCGGTGGAGGCCCGCTCACTCGGCCTGAACCCCAACCACATCCACATCTACAGCGCCAGCTGGGGCCCCGGGACGACGGCAAGACAGTGGACGGCCCCGCCCGCCTAGCGGAGGAGGCCTTCTTCCGGGGGTCAGCCAGGTAAGGGCATGCCAGGCCTGCTTCTGGGGGCTCGACGGGTGCCGTTGGCCGCCCCAGCTCACTCAACTCCTGCTTCATCTTATTTTTTTGTTTTTTGCTTCTTGGGTCACACCCAGCAATACTCAGGGGTTATTCCTGGCTCTGCACTCAGGAATTACTCCTGGCATTGCTTGGGGGACCATATGGGATGCTGGGGATCGAACCCAGGTTGGACACGTGCAAGGCAAACACCCTACCCTCTGTGCTATCGCTCCAGCCCCTCCTTCATCTTTTTTTTTTGTTTGTTTTTGCTTTTTTGGGTCACACCGGCGACGCTCAGGGGTTACTCCTGGCTCTGCACTTAGGAATTACTCTTGGCGGTGCTCAGGGGACCATATGGAATGCCAGGGATTGAACCGGGCTGGCACAGGCCGGCTGCGTGCAAGGCAAACGCCCTACCCGCTGGACTATCGCTCTGGTCCCAAAGCAAAATGTTTTGTTTTTTGCTTTATTTTTTTTTTGGGGTGTCACACTGGCAATGCTCAGGGGTTACTCCTGGCTCTGCACTCAGGAATTACTCCTGGCAGTGCTCGGGGACCATATGGGATGCCGGGGATCTAACCTGGGCCGGCATGGCCTGGCCACGCAAAGCAAACGCCCTACCCGCTGGGCTATTGCTCGGTCCCGCAAAGCAAAAATGTTTTAATTTGGCAAAAAGCATGTTTATTGAAGAGTAGCAGAGATTGTACAGAGGACAGGGTCCTTGCCTTGTACATGACAGGCCTGGGTTTGGTCCTTGGATGTCGGGGCCCTGACCAGCAGCTCCAGGCACAAAGGAGGGAGACCTAGATCTTGCGGACTTAATCGCTGCGAGAAAGGAGAGGGGATGGACTTGGGAGAAACTCTGCCTTGCTGTTGAGAAAGGGAAGAAAGAAAAACACCGAGGCGGGGAGTTCTGGAGAGCAGGCCTCGTTTACTGAGCATAGCTGAGGCCTTTTACACATTTCCGCTAGAGGGGATACAAAGCACAAATAGCAACCGGAGCTGTTGCAACAGAGTAGTCAGAAGGCCGGGCACAGCCTGTCCTGTATACACAGGTGTTGCTCTCTTGTGGATGGAACCATTTGGGCTTTAGGAAGTTTTATTACCTTTACAACCCACTTCTGGGTCCCGCCCCTACGGGCCTTAGGGTGTGGAAGAACAGGGCCCCAAGACTAGCTGCTTGGAGTGCCTCCCAAGCCCCTGCCAGGAGTGGCCACTGAGCACCAGAGTGGCCCAAAATACAGCAAATAAAGCACGTGGATTAAAATGTTAAGGGTAGGAGTCAAATGATTGAGGGACCAGAGGAGCTGAAATCGGGGACAGTCCATCACAGGACCTGGACTCGGCCCAGCCATCGAACGCTACCTTGTACGTGTGAGGCTTGAGCCCTCCACAGGCACGTTCGCGCGTTGGCACCCCGGCGGCTGACTGCTCTCAGGGACTTGGTGGCGGTCTGCGTCGGTTCTGAGCACACGCACCTGGTCCAGCAGAAGGTTTGGGCTCAGGCGCCTGAAAGCCGCTGGGAGCCCAGCTCTGGCCTTTCCAGCCTCCCCTGAGCCCTCAGGACACGGCCTGCCACTCGCCACTGAACTGTGCCTTCTCTGTCCGCAGGGCCGAGGGGGCTGGGCTCGATCTTCGTCTGGGCCTCAGGGAATGGGGGCCGCGCGAGCACGACAGCTGCAACTGTGACGGCTACACCAACAGCATCTACACGCTGTCCATCAGCAGCGCCACGCAGCTGGGCAACGTGCCCTGGTACAGCGAGGCCTGCTCCTCCACCCTGGCCACCACCTACAGCAGCGGCAACCAGAACGAGAAGCAGATTGTGAGTCAGCTCGCGGGCCAGAGGACTGCGGCTGCTCCGGAAAGCAGGCACTGGGTTGTCCGGCCGTGAGCTCCAGCTCCTGGTTCCTGGAGAGACTCGGGCCCAGCCAGGAGGGGGCATCAAACTTCCCACAATGAGCTCGTGGGGCCACGGGTGGGCCAGCAGAGCAGACGGTGTCCGCCAGTCCCCACCCCCCAGCACGGGCCCATGTCCTCCTGCAGGTGACCACTGACCTGCGACAGAAGTGCACCGAGTCCCACACAGGCACCTCGGCCTCGGCGCCTTTGGCAGCGGGCATCATCGCCCTCACCCTGGAGGCCAAGTGAGTGGGGGAAGAGTTGCAGAGGGTCCGCCCCTGGTGTCCGTCATCTTCTGGGCACTGAGCCCTTGGCCCCTTCCTGTCCTTGGCAGTAAGAACCTCACGTGGCGGGACATGCAGCACCTGGTCGTCCAGACCTCGAAGCCAGCACACCTCAATGCCAACGACTGGGCCACCAACGGCGTGGGCGGAAAGGTGAGGGCGGTCCGTGGGCTAGGCTGGGACTGGGGGCTCTGGGGGACCTCCCTCCTGCCCGCTGATCTACCTTCGGCCTGTCTTCCCACAGTGAGCCATTCCTATGGCTACGGGCTGCTGGATGCGGGCGCCATGGTGGCCCTGGCCCAGAACTGGACGACAGTGGCCCCTCAGCGGAAGTGCGTCATCGACATGCTCACGGAGCCCAGGTGAGGGCTGGGCCCTGGCCAGGTGGGGGCTGGGGTGGCAGGGGTGGGCCAGGTGACAGATGCCGTAATGCCCCCTGTGCAGGGACATCGGAAAGCGACTCGAGGTGCGGAAGTCCGTGAGTGCCTGCCTGGGGGAGCCCAGCCATGTCAGTCGGCTGGAGCACGCACAGGCACGGCTCACCCTGTCCTACAACCGGCGGGGACCTGGCCATCCACCTGGTCAGCCCCATGGGCACCCGCTCCACCCTGCTGGCCGCCAGGTGCCTCCCTCCCTCCCACTGCTCTCTGGGGGTGCTGGTCGACCTTTGGGGGCTGCTCTGCCCTGCAGACAGTGGGCTTCAGGCCACAGGCATTGGTGGGCTTCATGCAGCCGCACTGCCCTGCCCGCAGGCCACACGACTACTCGGCTGATGGCTTTAATGACTGGGCCTTTATGACCACCCACTCCTGGGATGAGGACCCTTCTGGAGAGTGGATCCTGGAGATCGAAAACACCAGCGAGGCCAACAACTACGGTATCGGTGTCATTGCCAGGGTGGGGGCTATCAGGAGTGGGCTTACGGGGGCAGCATGTCTCACTCTCACCTCCCCCAGGGACGCTGACCAAGTTCACTCTGGTGCTGTACGGCACCGCCTCTGAGGGAGCGTCCACACCTCCGCGAGAGCATCGGCTGCAAGACCCTCACATCTGGCCAGGCCTGTGTGGGTCAGTGTGGAGTCACGGGGGCTGCGGGGCGGTGTGGGGGGATCCGGCGATGCCGTCCCTTGCGCCCAGGCTGGGTGCAGAGCTCCCTGGACGCACCTTGAGCCTTCGTGTCCCTGCTGTCTCACGCAGTGTGCGAAGAAGGCTTCTCCCTGCACCAGAAGAGCTGCGTGCAGCGCTGCCGCCGGCTTCGCCCCCCCCAGCTCCGGACCACGCACTACAGCGCTGAGAACGACGTGGAGACCCTCCGCGCCAGCGTCTGTGCTCCCTGCCACGCCTCCTGTGCTACCTGCCGGGGGCCAGCCCCCACAGACTGCCTCAGCTGCCCCAGCCACGCCTCCTGGACCCTGTGGAGCAAACGTGCTCGCGGCAGAGCCAGAGCAGCCGGGCATCCCCGCCACAGCAGCTGCCCGGGCCACCTGCCAAGGCTGAGGTGGAGCCAGACCTGCGAGCCGGACTGCTGCCCTCTCACTTGCCTGAGGTGGTGGCCGGCCTCAGCTGCGCCTTCATCGTGCTGGTCTTCGTCACCGTCTTCCTGGTCCTGCAGCTGCGCTCGGGCTTCAGCTTCCGGGGCGTGAAGGTGTACACCATGGACCGCGGCCTCATCTCCTACAAAGGGCTGCCCCGGAGGCCTGGCAGGAGGAGTGCCCGTCAGACTCGGAGGAGGATGAGGGCCGGGCGAGAGGACCGCCTTCATCAAAGCCCAGAGCGCGCTCTGACGCCTTGGCCGCCCCTGCCTCGACCGCCCGGCATTCACCAAAGTATTTTTTTCTATCTTGGGACTCTGCGTTCGCACCCCACCAGGGAGGCAGAGGGGGCTGCGGCAGTGCCCCCCGCCACCTTTGCCAGCGTTGGGGTGTCCCCCCATGCCTAAAGTGGGGCCCCCAGGGGCCTCCCCTGCTCCTGCATCTCATGTGTGGAGACAGGTGAGACCAGAGAGAGGACCCCCCTGACTCCAGCCCCCCAGCCACCGCCTGCAATCCGGACGCCCACCGGCTGCAGCTCCCTCCCCGTCCCCTCCCCTACAGCAATAATGGTCCCCTCCAGGCAGCAGGGAGGAGGCTGAGGGGGCATGTGAAGGAGGCAGCCCCCCCCCCAAGGGCTTTGGTACCCCTACCTTGCCCCTCACCCACCACCCCCACGCCACAAGCCTCCCTGGGGCGTCAGCAGTGAGCCAAGAAGGGACCAAGGCCAGCACCGGTGCTCTGGGGCGTGCCTGCGTGCCCGCCCCTTCACCCACCTTCACAGCTG
This sequence comes from Cryptotis parvus, assembly GCA_021461705.1. NCBI lineage: Eukaryota > Metazoa > Chordata > Mammalia > Eulipotyphla > Soricidae > Cryptotis > Cryptotis parvus. The sequence goes on from JAJIBD010005736.1 coordinate 33,725, forward strand.
CCCACTGAGCAAGCGGGGGCTGGGGGACACCACCATGCTGGCGTCTTGGCACCCGCCCCGCTGGGCCCAGGTCCCTGCTTTCTGAGCCCGGGGCTACCTGGGCTGTTGGCACTCACAGTCCCGGAGCCCCTGGGTGGGTGGTGGGGAGGTGACGGGCCCAGCCAGCCTCTCGCCTCCCGCCCGATGCTGCTTTCCCCTGTGGGGATCTCAGGGGCTGTTTGAGGATATATTTTCACTTTGTGACGATTTCACTTTAGATGCTAATTTTTTTGTGGGGGGTGTGTGTTCCGTTTTGTATTTTTTTTAAGGGGGTAGTAGTGGGACCACCACCCTCCCCAAGCCCAGTGTCCGGGCTGCTGTCAGCCCAGCTGCCCTGACCGTGAGGTTGGGGGCTGTAGCATGTTGCCAAGGAGTGAGAGGATCTGGACCCCACTTCCAGGAGGGGCAGGCAGGCCCTAGGAAAGGGGGAGCGCTGGGAGGGCAGGCAGTCGCCCGCGCTTAAGCTGGGGCTTGTTGTGCCAAGGGCTCGTGGGTTCTCCAAGTGCCAGGGGTGGGCAGGAGTGGCCCAAGCCCCCTCCAACACTGTGCCCTGGTGGAGAAAGCCCCGACCTGTCCTGCCCGCCAGCCCCCTCTTCTGACGTGCCTTTCGCACCCCTCCCATGAGGACAATCAGGCCCCTCCCGTCCGTCCGGGAACCCCTTTTCTTTTTCCTCCCCTCTGGGTACCCAGCCACCTGCCCAGGGGTGTCCCCTGCCCTCCCACTCCCTGCCCCGTGGCCAGCCCAGCAGGTTTTGTAAGATACTGGGTTGGTGCACAGTGATTTTTTTTTCCTTGTAATTTAAACAGGCCCAGCATTGTTGGTTCTATTTAATGGACATGAGATAATGTTAGAGGTTTTAAAGTGATTAAACGTGCAGACTATGCAAACCAGACCAGGGCGCCGTGTGCTGATACTGTTTGTCCTGGGGCTCTGGGGTGAGCGTGGGGTGGGGGAAGTGGACGGGGAGGCAAATACAGGCCCAGACACCGTGAATGTCACCATGAGGCCCGGCAAGTCCGGAGCTTCCCAGCACAGGCTTGGGAGCCAACAAAGGCTGACGTGAAACTCAGGCCCTTGTCATGGACCTGAGACCCTGGAGGGCCTCACAGAACCGTGGTGACTAGCCCGAGTGCCCAGTGGGAGAGTCCAATGGGCCCATGCCCTGGTGTCCCTGGGGCAGTACGGAGCAGAGCCTGAGACAGGCTCGGAAAGTGGTTGCAGTGGCGGCTAACAGCTGAGCGCTCTGGGGGTTCCCCTTCCTCTCAGGCTGAACTAGCCTCAGCTGCCCAGCCCCAGCCCTTACCACGGAGCAGGCACAGGGCTCCAGGGAGCAGGGCAGGGCGTGGTGGCTCCTGGCCATTCTTCCCCGCCCCTCCTTTCCGTTTCCTCGGAGCTAGTCAGCCAAGGGGGGCTGGGGGTCTGACCGTGGGGGCCTCGCTCCTGCCCGCCCCTTCCCTTCTGCGGCCCGCCCCGGGCTGGCCAACTGAAACCACGGAGGAGGAAGCTCGGAAGCAGGAACTGGCTTGGGGTTGGCCTGATCAGAGTCTGTCGACAGCAGCTCCGGGAACAGCAGTGAGGGAGGTAACTTGCGAGGGGCTGGTGGGCTGGGGGCAGTGCGGACCTCCATCCCTGCCTGGGCTGGACAGGTGGCGGGGGCTCTTCCGGCCTAGTACATGCCCACCCGTGCCTACCGCTGGTGTTTGGGGGAAGCCTGGGGGAGAGAGCTCCGACACAGGCCTCAGGCCAAGGCCGGGGAAGGGGACCCCTGACCGCAGGGCTGGGCTGGACACCGGAAGCTGGAGAGACCCACGGCAGGCCACCGTTTGTCCCTCTGGCTGTGGTTTAGCCTGACGGGGACCTTCCACACTTGGGCCCCTCTGCTGCTCATCTCCAGATGTGGCCTCACGGCCGGCCTCTGCCTTGGCCCTTCTTTGTCCAGGGCAGTGCCATCATGGGCTTCTCCTCGGAGCTGTGCAGCCCTCAGGGCCACGGGGCCCTGCAGCAGATGCAGGAGGCTGAGCTGCGGCTCCTGGAGGGCATGCGGAAGTGGATGGCCCAGCGGGTCAAGAGTGACCGGGAGTATGCGGGCCTTCTGCACCACATGTCCCTGCAGGACAGCGGGGGGCCAGAGCCGCGGCCTCAGTCCCGAGAGCCCCATCAGCCAGGTGGGTCAGCTCAGGAGTCCCAGGGGGCACAACTTTCCCTCCTGGGACACGGAGGACTTGGCAGGCGGGAGTGGCAGCTGTTTGTCCCCTCATCCCGTGCTGCAGTCCTGGGCGGAGATCACCAGCCAGACAGAAGGCCTGAGCCGGCTCCTGAGGCAGCACGCAGAGGACCTCAACGCCGGGCCCCTGAGCAAGCTGAGCCTGCTGATCCGCGAGCGGCAGCAGCTTCGCAAGAGCTACAGCGAGCAGTGGCAGCAGCTACAGCAGGACCTCAGCAAGGTGGGCGCCGGGACGGCGGGGGGTGGGCGCTGGGGAGCGTAAGAGAGGCCCCCACCAAGGCCAGCCTGGCTCTGCTGCTGTTCCCTCCCCACCCGGACAGGCGCGACCTGCTCCCTCACACCTCAGCCCGCCCTGGGATCCAAGGACAGTGAGACTAACCCCCCACCCCCGCCCCGGCAGACACCACGACTGCCCAAGAGCCCTCCTGGGTCTGGGGCTCTAGGAGCGGAACCCGCGGTGGAGCTGGGGCCCCAACCTCGTTTTTTTTTCAGTGAGCTGCTCCGTGCCCCTGGACCAGCAGACTCTGGCGACCTCTGGTGGCCAGGCCCCGCTATCTCCTCAGGGGGCTGCTGCCTGAGTCACCCACTGGTTTCTGTACATGGTTTTCCTCGAACATGGAAAACCCACTCGCTCTCCAATTTTGGGAGGCTCCCCCGAGCTCCAGCCACAGAGATTCTGTGACCTGAGGCCTAACATGACGATGATGCTCGATCCCAAACATCCAAAAATCTGTATGTTTCCAGATAGAGAAACTAAGGCTCAGAGGAATGCCCAGGCAAGTGCAGCTTGCCTAGAGGACCCCAGACCCCAGGGAATAAACATCTGGAGTGAGGACTTTGTTTGAAACCTGTTTGTATAATATTGTTGTTGTTATTTGGTTTTAGGTTATGTGCTCAAGGATCACCCCTGTTAGGACTTGGGGGACCATGTGGGGTGCCAGTAATTGAAACCACGTGCAAGGCCAGAATCCTAAGACCAGTGCATTTTCTCTCTAGCTCCTCAACCCTCTGCTGTCCTGCTAGTAGGAACCAGATGTGTTATGAAAAAAAATAGATGTATGAGTTCTGGTTTAAAAAAAAATGGGGGGGGCAGAGCGATAGCACAGTGGGTAGGGCGTTTACCTTGCATGTGGTCAACCCAGGTTCAACCCCCAGCATCCCATATGGTCCCCCGAGCACCGCCAGGAGTAATTCCAGAGCGGAGAGCCAGGAGTAACCCCTGAGCTTCTCGGGTGTGGCCCGAAGAGAAAAAAAAAAGAAATTGGGGGGCTGGAGAGATAGCACAGTGGATTGAGCTCTTGTCTTGCATGCAGCAGAACCAGGTTTGATCCCTGGTATTTCATATGGTGACCTGAGCACTGCCAGGAGTAATTTGTGAGAGCGGAGCCAGGAGTATAGAGCCGAAAATAGGATATAGCAAAAATAAACACAAAAGTTAAATTTTTAAAAATTTTTATTATACCAGAGAGAGACATACAATTACAAAGGTGTTCATAATTGGTTCTTGGTAATACAGTGTTCCAGCACCCCTCCCTCCACCAGTGCCCCATTCCCACCACCAATGTACCCCACCCTCTCCCGCCCACCCCCAGGCTGCCTCAATCACAGGTACCCCCATTTTCTCCCTTTCTCTCTCTGTTTCTCTCTGTCTCTGAATCTCTCTCCCTCTTCAAAAGTTAAATTTTAAATGATGGACTTTTCCCCTTCACAATAGCCATACAGGGGCCGTAATGATAGCACAGCAGGAGGGCGTTTGCCTTGCATGGAGCGCACCCAGGTTTGATCCTCAGCATCCCATATGGTCCCCCAAGCACCATCAGGAGTAATTCTGAGTGCAGACCCAGGAGTAACCCCTGAGGATTGCTAGGTGCCCCCCCACACACACACAAGAGCCACACACCAACACAGGGTCCTCGATGTGTGACATCTGGTAGCTGGGCCATGCCCCCAGGGGCCAGGCCTGAGCCATGAAATGGCACTGGTTAGTCTCCACCGCCTCCCACCTGCATCTGCTGCCTCATGCGGCCTCTCTCTCTCTCTCTCTCTCTCTCTCTCTCTCTCTCTCTCTCTCTCTCTCTCTCTCTCCCAGACCCACAACCAGGATATTGAGAAACTCAAGAACCAGTACCGAACATTGGCTCGGGACAGCGCCCAGGCCCGGCGCAAGTACCAGGAAGCCAGCAAAGGTGTGCAGCCCCCTCGGGCAGGGAGACGGACAGCAGGTCGCAGGGGCCCCGGCCTGGGGGCTCAGGGGACGGCAGGTCGCAGGGGCCCGGCCGCTCAGGGGGGGGGCAGGTCGCAGGGGCACGGCCGGGGCTCAGGGGGACGGCCGGCGGGGCCCAGGGGGGGGCGGCAGGTCGCAGGGGCCCGGCCGGGGGCTCAGGGGACGGCAGGTCGCAGGGGCCCCGGCCGGGGGCTCAGGGGGGACGGCAGGTCGCAGGGGGCCCGGCCGGGGCTCCCAGCGCCATCCCCATACCTCTGTCCTCCCTGCACTGGGCAGACAAGGACCGCGACAGGGCCAAGGACAAGCGTGCGCAGCCTCTGGAAGCTCCTGGCTCACCACAACCGCTACGTGCTGAGTGTGCGGGCCGGCGCAGCTGCACCACCACCACCACCACCAGCTCCTGCTGCCCAGCCTGCTGCAGTCCCTGCAGGAGCTGCACCAGGAGATGGCCCGCATCCTGTGAGCCCACCTCCTGCAAGCCTGCTCTGGGGCGATGACTCCCGGGGAGCTCTTTGGGGTGCCCTTCTAGGTCAGAGCAGAAAGCGGGGCCCAGCACAGCGGGAGGGTGCTTCCCTTGCATAGAGCTGACCGGGTTTGATCCTTGGCATCCCATATGGGCGGATGCCTTTGGGTTCTACTAGCATGAGACGGGACATATGGAGATATTACTGGTGCCTGCTCTAGCAAATAGATGATGAACGGGAAGATAGTGATCCCATATGGTTCCCTGAGTCCTGACAGAAGGGACTCCTGAGTGCAGAGCCAGGTTACCTCTTAGCATTCTCAGCTGTGGCCCCAAACCAAGAAACAGACAAGAAATAAAACGAGACCCAGGGAAACAATTGCTCCATGAGAGGAAAGAAGCCGCCTAGAGAACAGTAGCCGCTGTCCAGCCGGAAGGGGACTGCGGATCCTGAAGTCTGGCTGCAGCCCCGCCACCCGCCGCCATGCCCCGGTGCCTGTGTGCACGCCCCAAGTCAGAGCTTGGGGTCCAGGAGGCTGGGGGTGGGGAAAAGGCACAGACTGCACAGAGGGAGGTGGTCAGGGGGACCAGCAGCTGCCCAGCCGCAGAGAGAAGCGGCTAGAGTGGGCATGGGAGGAGGAGGTCAGGCAGGTGCTGTGCTGGGCAGGAGAGGGCAGGGGCCAGATCAGAGGCTGCTGCGGGACAGAGCCCCGGAGCAGGCCAGGGGTGCTGACCGGTGGGGAACGGGTGTGTGAGGAGGAACCATAGATCTGTGAGCCGGTGAGTGGGAGAGTGGAGTTCACAGGAGAAGTAGCAGGGCATGCGTGGCTAGGCTGGCGCGGGGTTTGCTTTCACGAAGTGGAGTGGTTGGGGCAGGGGTCGTACTTAGGACAGAGCCCGCCACAGTGAGTGGCTTTTGCTCTTCAGGCCGCTTGCCAGACTGGCTGTGACAGCAGAGACCCCAACGCTCCCTGGGGCCCAGCCATGCCTCAGCCTCTGTCTCGGTTATCAGGAGGCAACACAGGGTTAGATAGTGGCCCAGGGCCTTTGAGGTAGGGGATCTGTCCCAAGGTAGAATCCGGCCCCAGTACTATGGTGCTGTGCCGCTTGGCCTTCACAGAGGGTCTCGCCCTGACCAGGAAGGAAATCCTGCAGGAGTACCTAGAGGTCAGCAGTCTGGTGCAGGATGAGATGGTGGCCGTCCACCAGGAGATGGCTGCCGCCGCTGCCCGCATCCAGCCCGAGGCTGAGTACCAAGGCTTCCTGCGCCAATATGGGTAAGGCCTGGGCTTCTCCCAACGACACGGTTGCCAGCCGGGGACTGGTGAGTCTTTCCCCTTGCAGGTCTGCCCCGGATGTCCCGCCCCTGTGTCACCTTTGACGAGTCACTGCTGGACGAGGGGGAGCCTCTGGAGCCTGGGGAGCTGCAGCTGAATGAGCTGACGGTGGAGAGCGTGCAGCACATGTGGGTGGGGAGGCTGTTCTGGGCGGGCCGTGGCCAGACTTAGCACTGCTGGGACACACGGGCCCAGTCCTAAGTCCCTGTTCCCGGTGCAGGCTGACCTCAGTGACAGAGGAGCTGGCCACGGCTGCCGAGACAGTGTTTACCAGGCAGGCAACAGTGACACAGCTACAGCAGGAGCTCAGGGACGAGGAGCAGAGCACACACCCCGGGGAGCGGTAAGTGGGGGGGCCACCCCAAGGCCCCGGGGCCCACAAGGCCCCGAGCCCCAGGTCAAGCCCTGCTGCTACACCCCCCCGCAGGGTGCAGCTTCTGGGCAAGAGGCAGGCGCTGCAGGAGGCGCTGCAGGCGCTGCAGGTGGCCCTGTGCGGCCAGGCCAAGCTGCAGGCCCAGCAGGAGCTGCTTCAGGCTAAGGTGGAGCAGCTGGGGCCCGGCGGCGAGCCCCCACCCGTGCCAGTGCTGCAGGAAGACCGGCACTCCACCTCGTCCTCGGTGAGTGGGCGCTGCCCTGCCGGCACCTGTGCGCATGTCCATCGTGTCCTCGGTGAGTGGACGCTGCCTGCTGGCACTGTGCGCACGCCCACCCCATCGGGCACCTTGGAGCGCGTCCCCACCCCCGCCCCTGCCTATCGCCTGTGTGCACGTCCTTGTCCTGCCCCTCTGTGCATGCCCCAGCCGTGCCTGCCGCCTGTGCGCACTGCCCCCTGCCCGCCATCTCTGTCTGTGCCCTGCCCGCCTGCCAGTCCGGTGTGCTCCCTTATTTTTTTGCCCTCCCCCTCCCCAAGCCTGGCCACCCGCTGACGTCTGTCCCTGGCCTCAGGAGCCTGAGCGGGAAGGGGGAAGGACGCCCACCCTGGAGCTACTGAAGAGCCACATCTCCGGAATCTTCCGCCCCAAGTTCTCCGTGAGTGGGGCCCGGATGTGCCACTAACCAGGGACTCTTGATGTGCCACTCGGCCAAGAGTTAGGATGGTGGGGGAGAGAGACACTTGTCCAAGTGACCCTAGCTGGCTCAGTGACCCCTCTCACTCCTTCTCTGCCCAGCTCCCCCCACCCCTGCAGCTGGTCCCTGAGGTTCAGAAACCCCTGTACGAGCAGCTGTGGTACCACGGTGCCATCCCGCGGACAGAGGTGGCCGAGCTGCTAACGCACTCGGGGGACTTCCTGGTGCGGGAGAGCCAGGGCAAGCAAGAGGCGGTGCTGTCCGTGCTGTGGGATGGACAGCTCCGCCACTTCATCATCCAGTCGGCCGACGTGAGTGAGGGCCCAGCCGGGCTTGGGCGCAGTGACCTGCCCCCAGAGGCTTCCCTTCAGCCTCCACCCCGCCCGCCCACCCCACAGAACCTGTACCGCCTGGAGGGGGACGGCTTCCCCAGCATCCCGCTGCTGGTCGACCATCTGCTGCGCTCCCAGCAGCCTCTCACCAAGAAGAGTGGTGTCCTCCTGCACAGGGCCGTGCCGAAGGTGAGCGCACACTGTCCTTCCTTCCGTCATTATTACATCCGTCTGGCCGGTGCATGCGCTGCTCCCAGCACAGTGCTCACAAGTCACTCCTGGCAGTGCTCAGGGAACAAGCCCGACTTCCACATGTGGAGCCCACACTCCTGCACTCAAGCTATCTCCCGATCCTCGTCCCTTAGATTTGCAAACCTGGTGCCCAGACCTAGAATCAGGGGAAGGTACCATCCTCCACAGGGCCCAGCACACCTTCCCGGGGGCCTCTGACCTCTGCCCGCCCTCTGCAGGACAAGTGGGTGCTGAACCACGAGGACCTGGTGTTAGGGGAGCAGATTGGGCGGGTGAGTGTCCCCAGCTGGCTTCCTGGCAACGGCTCTGCTCTTCCCCCTCTTGCCCGGTATTCTTTGCTTAGCCCTTCCCCAGCATGCTCAGGAACCACTGGACATGTGTGGGAAGCTGCCCCCTCGTTGCCTGTGCTCTAAAATGCTTGCTCAACCCTGAGTGTAAAGCCAGGAGCAACCCCTGAGGATCGCCGGGTGTGACCCAAAAAAAAAAAAAAAAAAAGAATTAAAACGCCTGCTCAGGGGAGCGGTCACTCCTCCAAACCCAGAGAGCTCATCTCTTGGTGAACTTCCCCATGCCACCTGCTCTGTTCCCACGAGGAGAGGCCGGGGGTCCAGGATGAGCCGTCAAATCAGTGTGGGGGGCAGTGAGGGAGGGGGGGTGCCTCCAGGGAGCTGGGTTGGAGCCCCTGACCCTTCCAGGGGAACTTCGGGAGGTGTTCAGTGGGCGTCTCCGTGCCGACAACACCCCCGTGGCCGTCAAGTCCTGCCGAGAAACTCTCCCTGCCGAGCTGAAGGCCAAGTTCCTGCAGGAAGCCAGGTGGGTGCGAGGGCAGGGTGGGCGCTGTGGGGCTGGGGGCACCCTCCTCCTTCCCACATGGCCCTGCAAGGCGCCCTCACTCCAGGATCCTGAAGCAGTACAGTCACCCCAACATCGTGCGTCTCATTGGCGTCTGCACCCAGAAACAGCCCATCTACATCGTCATGGAGCTGGTACAGGGTGAGCGCGAAGCGGTGCCAGGGTGCGGGGTACTCAGCCTGCCCCTCCCGGGACACTCAGCAGGGCCGGGGCTTTACCTGGTTTTAGGGGGCGACTTCCTGACCTTCCTGCGCACAGAGGGGGCACGCCTGCGCATGAAGGCGCTGCTGCAGCTGGTGGGGGGCGGCGGCAGGCATGGAGTACCTGGAGAGCAAGTGCTGCATCCACAGGTGAGCTCCAGGGCTGGCGCTGGCCAGCAGGCGGCAGGGACACAGGCGAGTCCGTCTGCCCACCTGCCCTGCAGGGACCTGGCTGCCCGCAACTGCCTGGTGACCGAGAAGAACGTGCTGAAGATCAGCGACTTTGGAATGTCCGGGAGGAAGCTGACGGCGTGTATGCGGCTTCTGGGGACTCAGACAAGTGCCCGTGAAGTGGACAGCACCGAGGCCCTCAACTACGGTACCTGGGCCCCGACCTTTATGGCTTACTGCTGAGGCCAGTGTCCTGGCCAGTGTCCCAAACCCCACCCCGTCCCACCTACAAGGTCCTGCCCACACCCCTCAGGCCGCTATTCCTCCGAGAGTGATGTGTGGAGCTTTGGGATCTTGCTCTGGGAGACCTTCAGCCTTGGAGCCCCCCCTTACCCGAACCTCAGCAACCAGCAGACTCGGGAGTTTGTGGAGAAGGGTAAGACGGATGCGTGGGTCCAGCGGGGGCAGCCTCAGAGTCAGGCCCCTCGGGGCCGAGTGGACCCTTCTCCGGGGGAGCAGAGGCCGGGGAGCCCTGCTCTGGCCCCGGGCCTAGGCCACGCTTCTGACATGGGACGGCACCAGAACAGACCTGCAGAGCTCGAGCCGCTGGCCTCCCCTCCCCGTGTGCCCACAGGAGGCCGGCTGCCCTGCCCTGAGCTGTGCCCGGATGCCGTGTTCCGGCTGATGGAGCAGTGCTGGGCCTACGAGCCCCGGCAGCGGCCAGGGTTCAGCGCCATCTCCCAGGAGCTGCAGAGCATCCGGAAGCGGCATCGCTGAGCACGGCCAGACCTGCTGAGTCCTGGACTCCAGCCACACGGACACGGGTGCGGCTCGGCCTGCTCCTGCCCCGGGGACGGGGCTCGCAGGTGGAAATAATAAAACCACTCATGCCGCAGGTGCCGTGGCCACGTGCGCTGCTCTGGAGGGCCAGGCAGAGATCGGATCAGAGGCCCGAGCTGTGGGAATGGGGGACCAGTGGTCACGAGGGCGGGAGAGCAGGAGCCTGGCGCTGTTACCTTGGGGGGGCAGAGTGACCCACTCACACACTGCACAGTGCAGCCACGTGCGATCCTGGGGACATGGGAGGCAGCCCAGTGGCCGGGAGAGAGAAGATCATCTCTGAGACAAGTGTGCTGGTGATGGGGCTGCCACGTGGGTGCCCTGAAGCCCCTGAAGTCTTCCAAGGAATCTGTTCCACAGTGGAAGCAGGAGGTGGCAGGAAGCTGGGTGGAACCAGCAGTGGAAGGCAGAGGCGGGCAGCTGTCCCTCAGGGAAGGCCGGACAGGCCACATCTGTCACAGAATTAGCAGCCCCACAGCTGATTTAACCAGGGGTGCTGGGCTGCGGAAGGGGGACCGAACAGTCGAGCACTTGCCTGCGTGTGTGAGGCCCTAGGGCCCATCCCTGGCACCACAAACAATGAACAATAGGGCCCATCCCTGGCACCACAAACAATGAACAAGAGGCACTTGATTGGGAACACTGAGGTGCACGGCCCCTTAAGTGCTCACAGGGCTGAGGAACTTCTGCTTCTGGGGGATAGTGGTGTCCTCAGGTTGCCTCATAGCTGCTAGGAGGAAGTGGAAGAGGCAAACGTTTGTTATTTCATTTTACCTTACTGGGAGGGGGTTGGGCCACCCCAGCATATCTCAGAGAACACTCCTGGCGGTGCGGTGCTGGGAATTAAGGCAGGTTGGGCACACACACCTTGACCCGTACTGTCTCTCCGCTCCCCCTGTATTGAGTAGTGGTCCAGGGACTGAACCCAGAACCTCACGCACGGAAGGCAAATGCTTTACCTCTAAACTATGTGCCCTCTTAAAAACCGTAGTTTTTTTTTTTTTAAGTTTTATAGATTTTATTAAGGAGGTCTTAGGAAAGGGGAAGGAGGAGGGAAAGTGAGAGAGAGTAACACGCTCAAGGGAGAACGTGGGCTGCTCCAAAGACGGAGAGCCAAAACCGTGGTTTTTAAAGGGAAACGAGGTAGTGGAAGGAATGAAGGCAGCTGGGCCAGAGAAACACACCGGGGCCCACTTCCATTCCCAGTGCCACCAAGCACTGCCAGGTGTGACCTAAAACCAACAACAAAATGAAGCAATGGGCAGGTGAAGTCAAGTTCGGGAGAAAGGAAGGAATCCCTCCCAGGAGTACTCGGCAGGATGTGGAGGGCGTTTGCTCCCCGGAGGGGAGGCATCTGGCGTATGACTGGCTCTGCACTCAGGAATTACTCCTGGTGGTGCTGGGGGACCCTATGGGATGCTGGGACCCGAACCCGGATAGGCCGTGTGCAAGGTAAACGGCCGCCCGCTGTGCTGTTGCTCGGCACCACAAGGTTCTTTAACATATTTGGTCTGCCGCAACCATTTCATAAAACAGACTCAGCGGGGCCGGAGCGATAGTCCAGCGGGTAGGGCGTTTGCCTTGCACGCGGCCAGCCCATGTCTGCCCAGGTTCGATCCCGGCCTCCCATAGGGTCCCCGAGCACCACCAGGAGTAACCCCTGAGCATTGCCGGGTGTGACCCAAAAAGCAAAAAAAAAAAAAGACTCAGCGACTGCTGGAACTGCCTGTGGTGAACACACACAAGTGCCTCCCAAGGCTTCTATCCCCCATAGAATATGGGGCGAATCAGAGGCCCCCCGCAAAGCTACTCCCTCCCAGAACATTTGCTGGCTTGTGGAGCCTCCTGGCAGGAAAGGGGCTGGAGTGGAAGAGCAAGTTCAGAGGGAGTGAGTGAGGCCTGCCAGTCCGGGCTTAGATCTCAGTCACATCCGCCCCAACTCCGCTTTGCAACCCCTTCGCATTCTTTCTGCTTTTGTCTTGCCCACCTCCCCCCCACCCGTGCAGCATCATAACTATTGGCAGACTGTTTTTGTTTGTTTGGGGGCCACACTCAACAATGCTTTAGGCTTATTCCTTGTGGTGTTTCCAGGATTCCGTGGGATGCTGGGGATCAAACCTGGGTCAGCAGCGTGCAAAGCAAGAGCCCTACCCACTGTACTATCACTTTGGCCACATTATCATTGCCTTTCTACCTCACTTATTTATTTATTTATTTATTTATTTATTGCTTTTTGGGCCACACCGGCGATGCTCAGGGGTTTCTCCTGGCTCTGCACTCAGGAATTACTCCTGGCGGTGCTCAGGGGACCATATGGGATGCCGGGAATCGAACCCGGGCCGGCACAGGCCGGCCGCGTGCAAGGCAAACGCCCTATCGCTGGGCTATCGCTCCGCCCCACATTTATCTATTTTTCGCTTTTTGAGTCACACCCGGCAGTGCTCAGATTCTACACTCAGGAATTAATCCTGGTGGTGGTCGGGAGTTAAAAAAAAAAATCTACTGGTGATTCTATATTGGGATTGGCAGGAAGGATTTCAAAATAATGATGGTTGGGCCAGAGTGATAGCACAGCGGGTAGGGCATTTGCCTTGCATGCGGCCAACCCAGGTTCAATCCCTGGCATCCCATATGGTACCCTGAACACCACCCAGGAGTAACTTCTGAGTGCAGAGCCAGGAGTAGCCCCTGAGCATTGCCTGGTGTGACCCAAAAAGCAAAAACCAATGAGGTACAGAGGGGAAAAATCACAAAGAATGGGAAGGAACCCCCCAAAACTGGAAGTCCAGTTTATAAACCATTAAAGTCACGGGGGGGTTGGGACAGAATAGACTGGAAATGACCCAAACAGCTATACAGCACTTAACACAAGATGAAAACTTGGGCAAGAGACAGTCATAGGAGAGCAGTTGCAGACCTTGCCTTGCATCCCATCAACTCCAGTTCCCTGGTGTAATCCCTAGCATCACATCTGATCCCCTGAGCACTGCTAGGTGTCACTTCTGAGCAGAGTTAGGTATGACCCCTATCGCATATCCCCAAATCAAACTACTAATACAAGTACCAACACTGATGAATTGCTGATGCAGAGTAAAGAAGGCAGATGTGTGGTGGGAGTGCTGGAGCAGAGGGGTGTGCTAGAGAGTGGGGGTGGGTGCTAGAGCAGAGGGTGGGTGCTAGAGCAGAGTGGGTGCTAGAGTAGAGGGTGGGTGCTAGAGTGGGGGTGGGTGCTAGAGCAGGGGTGGGTGCTAGAGCAGGGCTGGGTGCTAGAGTGGGTGTGGGTGCTAGAGCAGGGGTGAGTGCTAGAGCGGGGGTGGATGCTAGAGCAGGGCTGGGTGCTAGAGTGGGTGTGGGTGCTAGAGCAGGGGTGGGTGCTAGAGCGGGGTGGGTGCTAGAGCGGGGTGGGTGCTAGAGCAGGGGTGGGTGCTAGAGCGGGGGTGGGTGCTAGAGCAGGGGTGGGTGCTAGAGCGGGAGTGGGTGCTAGAGCAGGGCTGGGTGCTAGAGTGGGGGTGGGTGCTAGAGCGGGGGTGGGTGCTAGAGTAGAGGGTGGGTGCTAGAGTGGGGGTGGATGCTAGAGTAGAGGGTGGGTGCTAGAGCAGGGCTTGGTGCTAGAGCAGGGGTGGGTGCTAGAGCGGAGGGTGGGTGCTAGGGCAGAGGTCCTTGCATGTTGCTGACCCAGATTCCATTCCCAGCACAACTCATGGTCCCCAGAGCCCCACCAGGAGTGACCCCTGAGCCCAGAGCCAGGAGTCTGCCCTGCACACTGCCAGGTGTGGTTCCAAAACAAAAAACATAAACTTCAAGTTCTACATCTGATAACACACACCCAGAACAGTCTTGAAAATTAAGATTATGATTGCCAGTCTTAAAAATTCAGAAAGGGAAGATACATCTTCCAGGACACAAGGTGACCCAAAGGACAGTGACCCTGCCCAGGCCTAACATTTTGGTGACCGACAGGCAACCAGCCAGCAAGTAAATCCAGACCAGTGACCTGGTGGTGATGCCAGAGATGGGGATGAAACAATGAGACGTTTTACATCTGCCTAATCCAACCCCAAACAGTTTCTCAGGTTTAGCCCACTGGGCAGAGACAATGGCCCCATGCCTTGGGGAGCAATAGAACGCATGAATCCGAGTCTGTCCCTTTTTTCTTTCCTTTTCTTGACTTGTTACATCCCAGCATGTATTTAGGGCTTACTCTAGACTCCATGCGCAGGGACCCCGGGGTCAGCTACGCACAAGGTCAGCGCCTTGACCTCTGCCCTGTCTCGCCGGCCCCTCAGTCTCCCTTTGAGCAGATAACAAGGTTCCGGAGTCCCCAGGACATGCGCAAGCCAAGTGCCCCAAGGCCTGCCTCGACCAACGTGGACTTCGCAGGTCTCTAATCGAAAGCGATCTAGCACCAGCCTTCGCAAAAATGGCCCTCCTGGGGCCGGAGTGACAGGACGGCGGGAAGGGTGATTGCCTGGCACGCGGCCGGCCGGGTTCGATCACCGGCATCCCAAAGGGTCCCCCAAGCATGGCCAGGAGTAATTCCTGAGTACCGAGGCAGGAGTAACCCGGCCCTGAGCATCGCCCAGTGTGTGCCCCCAAAAGACCCACCCCCAAAAATGGCCTTCCTAACTGGGGCGTAAGCGTCAAATCAGTCGGGAAAGCGCCCCCAGTGAACCCACCCCAACCCGCGCCCCTTTTCCGGGGTAGCAAATGTGCCTGCCCATCTCGGGCTGGTGAGAAGGAGGCGGGGTCTTCTACTCCACTAGCCGACGCGCATCCTCTGGACCCCGCCCGAAAAGCGCATCCCAGGGCCCAGAACAACCCTAGGTGGGTGGGCGCAAGCGAGCGAGCGCGCGTGCGGCCGCGGCGCCTTCCGCAGCGCGGACCTCCCAGCTCAGGACCGGGGCCCGTCGCGGCTGCGCACTGCGGGGTCGGCCAACCCGGGGCTTTCCGGACGCGCGGGGCGGGGGCCTGTGGCGGGGCAGTGATTGGGGGCGTGGTCTGAAAGAGGGGCGTGGCATGGTCAGGGGTCCGCGGTCGTGGGCGGGGGCGTGTAGGAGGCGTGGCCTTACTGCGGGGGCCCAGTCATGGACGGGGGTGTGGTCTGGTCACTGGGCCTGGTGATGGGCGGGATGTGATCTGGTCTGGGGGTCCGGTGATGGAGGAAGTGTAGGGGGCGTTGTCTGGTCGCGGGGTCTTGAGGTGTAGGGGCGGGGCCTGACAGCCGGGGATCGAGTGGGGGGGGGGGCCTGGCGATAGGCGGGGCCTGGCAGTCCGCGGGCGCAGGGGGCGCGGCCTGGCGGCCGTTGGGTACCCAGGACTGGGCCTGGCATCCGGTGGGGGTGTGGGGCGGGGCCTGGACGAGGGGCGGGGCCTAGGAGGCGGCGGGGGCGGGGCCTTGGAGGGGCCGGCGCAGCGTCGGCCTCGCCCACACGCTGGGCCCGGCCGCCGCACGACGCCGCGCGGGTGTAACGGCGCCGCCGGTCGCGGTGGCCCCCGGAGAGCGCGGCGGCTGTGACGCGCCGAGCGAGGAGCGGGGGCGACCGAGAGCGAAGGCTCCCGCCCTGGCCTGCGTCGCTGCCTGTGCGCTAGCGGCCGCCTCCCCAGGATGTGAGGGGCCGAGCGGCGCGGAGCCGGACGGCGGACGAGGTAAGGTGCGGACAGGGCCGGGCCGGCCGGGCCGCAGGACACGGGACCTGGTTCGGGCGTCCCGGTCCGCCGGGGCGGCAGCGACCCGGGGCACAGACCCCGCGGTAGGTGCCCGCCCTGCGCAGGCTGCGCGGTCCCCACCGGGCACCCGCCGTGGCCATGACCGGATCCCGATGCCAGGTCCGGTCACTCTCCGGGGCCGGATCCCGATGCCAGGTCCGGTCACTCTCCGTGCCCTGACCGGATTCCGTGACCGGCTATCGATGCCAGGTCCAGTCACTCTCCAGGGCCCTGACCGGATCCCGATGCCAGGTCCGGTCACTCTCCGGCCCTGACCGGATCCCGATGCCAGGTCCGGTCACTCTCCGTGCCCTGACCGATTCCGTGACCGGCTATCGATGCCAGGTCCAGTCACTCTCCTGGGCCCTGACCGGATCCCGATGCCAGGTCCGGTCACTCTCCGGGCCCTGACCGGATCCCGATGCCAGGTCCGGTCACTCTCCGCGCCCTGACCAGATTCCGTGACCGGCTATCGATGCCAGGTCCAGTCACTCTCCGGGGCCCTGACTGGATCCCGATGCCAGGTCCGGTCACTCTCGGGACAGGCTATCGATGCCAGGTCCGGTCACTCTCGGGGCACTGACCGATCCCGATGCCAGGTCTGGTCACTCTCCAGGGCTAGATCCCGATGCCAGGTCGGTCACTCTCGGGGCCAGATCCCGATGCCAGGTCCGGTCACTCTCCAGGACCCTGGCCCGTGCCCCAGCAGCAAAGGGAGCGAGGGGCAGCCTGGGTCACGCCCTAGGGTGGGGGCGTGGGGGGGCACAGTGGGCTGTGCGGGCAGCCTGGGGAGCCCCAGTAGTGCTGAACCGGTCCAGACTCTGCCTCCCAGGACAGCCAGCCGCGCGTCTCCGTGGGCCCTGCCGTGCCCTTTGATGGACACACGGTAGCTGCATCGCACGTGGCCTCGCCCCAGCTGCTGTAGGAGCTGGCCGGCACCGGGGACACCCCCCACCCCGTTAGCAAGTCAGACACGTGGTTTGGTTTGTCTGTGGAGCTTGGCGAGCTTTGCTTCCTTGGCGGTGCTGGTTTCTCACGCCCCTGGTTCAGGCACAGAGGCCAGGACCGTGCTGGCTGTGCCATTGGCACAGGTGCTTGCCAGACCTCTGCCTCCCAGCTGTGGGGAACGTGCCTTTTTCTCTTCATTTTCCTTTTGGACACACTCAGAAGTGCTCAGGACTTATTCCTGGCTGTCGTCTCAGGGGTCACTCCTGGAGGCGCTCAGGGGGCCATGAGGGTCGTTGGGGATCAAACCCAGGCCAGATGTCTCCTCCCTGTGACTTCTGTAGCAGTGCTGGCGGGGTCTGCCCCCTTCCGTGTGGTGCTTGCACACACGGGCCCGATGCCTGAATGTGCTTGTGGCTCCTGGGACCATATATGCTCAGTACATTAGGGCCCCCCGCAGAGTTTTTGACTTTTGACCGTGTTTTGGCAGCGTATGTATGGGGTGCTTTGACTCGGTTCCTCCCAGCCCATCTCGGCTGCTCCCAGGACGAGCCTTGAATTATGTTGGGACCCATGGCCAGAGTGAGGTGTGGTGTTAGGAGCTTGGGAGTGTGTGTGTGTGTGTGTGTATGTGTTTGTATGCAGTGCTGGAGATGGAACCCAGGTCTCTTGCGTGCAAGACTGGCACTTCCTTGCAGCCTTCCCCAAGCTGCGAGCTGCCTAGTTTCTCAGGACGGGCCATGGCTGAGGCCCTGCAGACGAAGTTCGTTGATGCTCTGGCCCGAGCCCCAGTGGTGCTTTGCTTGCACTTGTGAGGCTCAGGGGGCGCTATCAGGACGTGCTGGGGTCATGCCGTGCCAGGAAACAAACTCAGGATCTCATGCATGCTAGGTATGGGGTTCGCCACAGTAGTCACGTCGTTTTGTTTTTCTTTTTGTTTTTGAGCCACACCCAGCTGGTGCTCAGTATTTACTCCTGGCTTTGCACTCAGGGACCACACTTGGTGGGGGATCAGGATACCCTGTGGGGTGTGGGGGATGAAACCCAGGTCAGCCATGGGCAGGCAAGCTACTATCTCTCTGGTCCCTTGAGTTTTATGTATATGCGTATATGCATACACGCACACACGTATATATGCATACATACATGTATGTGTTGCATATGTGTATGTTTGGTCTGGGGCCAGACATACCTGTGATGCTCAGGGCTTACTCCTGGGGAGCTCGGGGGACCATGTAGAATGCCAGGATGGAACCTGGGTTGGCCACATGCAAGGCAAGTGACCTTCCTTCTGTGTTACCACTCTGGTCCCTGGATTTTTAGAACAATATAGTGATTGTGTATGTGGGGGGCCACACCCAGTAGTACTCAGGGGCTACTCCTGGCCTTGTGCTGGGAGGGTCATTCAGGCCATCTCTGAGTCTACACAGCGCCACAGAACATGGCAAATAGCACTTTCAGAGCAGCCTTGGCATGCCTCTGGGCCTTGGGCTGGAAGCCAGAGGAACTTTGTGGTCCTCCCGCAGGTGTGGACCACCACTATGAAGCTGAAGAAGCAGGTGACCGTTTGCGGGGCTGCCATCTTCTGCGTGGCTGTCTTTTCGCTCTACCTCATGCTCGACCGTGTGCAGCACGACCCTGCCCGGCACCAGAGTGGAGGCAACTTTCCCCGGGTGCGTCAGGTTTGGTACTGCTCCACAGCACATGCAAGTGTGCACACAGGCACGCACACACGCCGCACACTCATTAGGCTGGGAACACACGCACACCCACACAGCAGACACACACCATACACACGCACACACGCGCGCGCGCGCACACTCATTAGGCTGGGAACACACACGCACACCCACACAGCAGACACACACCACACACACACACACACACACACACACACACGCGCGCGCACGCTCATCAGGCTGGGCCAGCACTTCAGCTGGCTGTGAGGGTCAGCCTCGTGCAGGACCGTTCTTGCACTAGGCAGCTCTCTAGAAACCGTGAGCCAGGAGCAAGAGCGGGATCCCGGAACAGCGTTGCCGTCCCGTCAGCGTTTGTTAGCCCCTGCGGCCCCCTCCTGGACGTGCTGCCACTTCTCCCTTGTGGCTCTCTGGGCCCTGGGCAGCGCCACCCAGTGCTGTCTGCACCTCTCCTGCAGCTGGGCTTCCTCCCTGGGGCCCCAGTTCATTGGCCTGTGCGGGGCCCCAGGCACCATGAGTGGCGGCCTCTGTTCTTGTGGCAGAGCCAGATTTCTGTGCTGCAGAGCATCGAGCAGCTGGAGCAGCTGCTGGAGGAGAACCACGAGATCATCAGCCACATCAAGGACTCGGTGCTGGAGCTGACTGCCCATGCCGACGGCTCGCCTGCACTGCCGCCCTACTCCCTGGCCAACAGCTCCTGGCTGATGCCACCCGAGCCTCAGCCCAGCTTCCTCTCCATCTCCCCCAAGATTGCCAGTTTGCGCTGGGTGGCGGGGTCAGAAACCGGACCTGCAGGTAAGAGCATGGTGGGCCAGGCCCCTCGCGCCTTGACTGGAGCCCTGAGTCTGTGCCTGCCTGGCAGATGCTGACGGTGGCGGAGGAGCTGCCCTTTGACAACCCAGGCGGTGTGTGGAGGCAGGGCTTTGACATCTCCTACGGCCCCCATGACTGGGACGCTGAGGACCTGCAGGTTTTCGTGGTTCCCCACTCCCACAACGACCCAGGTGAGCCTGGGCTGGCTCTGCTTGCTCCTTGAGGATGGGCCCCCAGCGGTGCTCTGTGCTCAGGGTCACTCCCGACGGCCCCTCGGGGCCACATGTGGCAGTGGGGATCGGACCCAGTCAGCCATGAGCCAAGCAAGCGCCGTGCCTACAGTGGGCTTTTTGGAGGGCAGGGCGGAGGGGCCAGGAGGGGCCGGGGCCAACCCTCAGGCCCTGTGTCGCTTCAGGTTGGATCAAGACCTTTGACAAGTACTACACGGAGCAGGCGCAGCACATCCTCAACAGCATGGTGTCCAAGCTGCAGGAGGACCCGCGGCGCCGCTTCCTCTGGGCCGAGGTCTCCTTCTTCGCCAAGTGGTGGGACCACATCAGCGCCCAAAGAAAGCCGCAGTGCGCAGGCCAGTGCCTGGCAGGGCGGGGATGGGGGCGGAGCAGGTGAGAGTGGCAGTAGAGGGCACTAAAATGAGAAGACCCAGGGGCCGGAGTGATAGCACAGTGGGGAGGGCATTTGCTTTGTACGCAGCCGACCCAGGTTCAATCCCGGACTCCCATATGGTCCCCGAGCACCGCCAGGAGGAATTCCTGAGCAAAGGAGAGGCAGGAGTAACCCTGAGCATCGCTGGGTATGACCCAAAAGGCAAAAAATACTAAGTATACTGATACTAATACTACTACTACTACTAATAAAATAAAATGAGAAGACCCTGCCAGTGAGTGGGACATGGCTGTTAGGGGAAATCAAAGCTGTGTGAGTGTGAGTGTGTGTGTGTGTCCAGGCTCCGGGATGGAGGAGAGAGAGAGGAGGTGGCTATGTGTTAGTGCTCAGGTCCTGGGGCACAGTCACCCCGTCTGTTCTGGGCAGGACTGCAAGGCTCTGCCCTCATTGACCAGCGCCCTCAACTCCAGGCTGGTGGGGAACGGGCAGCTGGAGATCGCGACGGGCGGCTGGGTGATGCCGGACGAGGCCAACTCACATTACTTTGCGCTGATTGACCAGCTCATTGAGGGCCACCAGTGGCTGGAACGGAACCTCGGTGAGTACAGGTGTGCGGGGCAAGACCTCAAGGACAGGCCTCAGTGGGGTCCTTTTGGGCACATCACCCTGTGGGCCTGATGTACTGGCTGGGTGAGAGCTGCAGCCCAGGGACTGGGCCTTCAGGGCCTGTGGTTCTGTGCCCTGCCCAGGTGCCACCCCTCGCTCGGGCTGGGCAGTGGACCCCTTCGGATACAGCTCCACCATGCCGTACCTGCTGCGCCGTGCCAACCTGACCAGCATGCTCATCCAGAGGGTGCACTACGCCATCAAGAAGCACTTTGCTGCCACCCACAGCTTGGAATTTATGTGGAGGCAGACGTGGGGTGAGGCAGGGGAGGGCAGGCAGGCCCCGCTCCTCAGCCGGCTGCTGTGGACCTGGGCACAGAACCCAGGATTCCCCTTGGCTTCTTCAGGCCCTGCTGCCTGTCCTGTGCTCTGAGCGCGTGTGTGCTTGGCCCGTGCCGTGCTGGTGACTCAGCCTGTGTGTCCCCTCAGACTCGGACTCCAGCACAGACATCTTCTGCCACATGATGCCCTTCTACAGCTATGATGTCCCCCATACCTGTGGCCCAGACCCCAAGGTCTGCTGCCAGTTTGACTTCAAACGCTTGCCCGGTGGCCGCATCAACTGCCCCTGGAAGGTGCCGCCTCGGACTATCACGGAGGCCAACGTGGCTGAGAGGTATGTGGTGCTGCTGTCTCTCCACCAGAGAGTTGGCCTGCGCCTCCAGTGGGTTCTGCTGCCTGGCCCGGGTCTTGTGAGAGACAAGCACGGGTGGGCACAAGCCCTGTGTTGGAGGGTGAGTGCTTACATTGTCAAAGCTGGCCGGCTCCACGCAGAAGACCCCAAAACAGACAAAAACAGAGTGATCCAAACAGTGATCAGGCTGGAATTCGACCTGCCCCACAAACAGAACGAGACAAACTGGCTTTCATATTGTGATGCACTAGTCGCTGGGTATCTGAGAGGTGGAACTGGCCACAGTGGAAAGAAAGTGTTTCTGTTTCCCAAACCTGGGACTTGAGTCCAGCAGAGCCTGGGACTGGACGGCGGGGCGAGGTGCTGTCGGGGGCAGGAGCGGCTCTGCAGGGCGCCCGGGCACAGTCACATGGTTGCACGTCCCCACAAACTACCTCTTCCCACATTCCTTGCCTCCTTCCTGGCCTGGGCTTGGCTCCCTAAGCACAGGCCACGGGCTGTGGGCCCCATTTTTAGTCCCCTCTAATCACCTTGGGGCCCACATCATGCCCCTGCTGAGGAAAGCCGGCCTGGCAGGGTTCAGTGTGGTTGGGCCGGTGACTGCGGCTCCTCCAGGCCACCGATGTGTGGGTCTCATGTGCTCTTGGCTATGCTGCTGCCAGCTTCACCTGAAGTCTAGGTGGGCATGAAGGTGACGGCTGCTTGTGCTGGATGGAGCCCCTGCCATGGGCTTCGATGTGGTTTGTCGTGACTCCTCAGCACGGCCGAGTCACATCATTTTGGCTCTCTAGATCCAGCGGCAAAGCTGGTTGAGTGAGTTGCCCTGTTACGCTGGGGAATGGCCAGAGTGTCCGGATCCGGGGCCCAGAGACCTCAGCAGACGAGACTGTTCAGATGCAGGCTTGTCCCTCTGTCAGACTCTGAATAAGAAGGCGTCTGAGGAGAGGAGCCTCCATCATCCACCCTCCCGGGACACAACCCTGTGGGTGTTGTGTCCATGTGTCTCTGCTTTCATTAGCTCCCTGGTTGGCCCAGCCTGGGCAGCGGCGACCCCAGCTTCCTGCCCACTTTGGGGTCCGTGTCGGTGAGGGGCTGCGGGGCCCTTCGCCCAGACACCGCTCACTGTTGGGCTGTATCCGGGGCTCTGCAGGGCCGCCCCTGCTGCTGGACCAGTACCGCAAGAAGTCACGGCTGTTCCGCAGCAACGTCCTGCTGGTCCCCGCTGGGAGACGACTTCCGTTACGACAAGCCCCAGGAGTGGGACGCGCAGTTCTCCAATTACCAGCGGCTCTTTGACTTCCTCAACAGCAAGCCCGAGTTGCACGTGCAGGTCCAGGGGCCCCTCCCAGTGGGTGGGCGGGCCGGCTGCGAGGGCATCCCTGCCACAGCCCTGCTGCTGACACCTGTGGTGGTCGCGTCCCGCAGGCCCAGTTCGGCACTCTCTCTGAGTACTTTGATGCGCTGTACAAGAGGACAGGCGTGGAGCCAGGGGCTTCGGCCTCCCGGCTTCCCAGTGCTGAGTGGGGATTTCTTTTCCTACGCTGACCGGGAGGACCACTATTGGACTGGCTACTACACTTCCCGACCATTCTACAAGAGCATGGACCGGGTGCTGGAAGCCCACCTGCGGTGAGGTTCCCCTCCAGGCTGGAGGGCCCGGGTAGGAGGGGCACCGGGCTGGCTAGCAGGGGGAAGGGGCAGGGAGATGCAGGGCCCTGCAGAGCACACAGGTGGGCGCTGACCTCGGGGCCTCTGTCTCCACAGTGGTGCAGAGATTCTCTACAGCCTGGCTGTGGCTCACGCCCGCCGCTCGGGGCTGAGCGGCCAGTATCCACTGTCCAACTTGGTCCTGCTGACAGGCGCGGCCTTCGCTGGGGCTGTTCCAGCACCACGATGCCATCACGGGTACGGCCAAGGAGGCCGTGGTGGTGGACTACGGGGTCAGGTGAGGCCTGAGCGAAGCGGCTGTGCTGGGCGGTGGACACGCCAGTGGGGACCAGGTTTGCCACTGTCCGTTCCTGCCCAGGCTGCTGCATGCCCTGGTGGGCCTGAAGCGAGTCATCAGCAATGCGGCCCACTTCCTGGTGGTGGCGGACAAGGACGACTACCACTTTGACCCCGACGTCCCCTTCCTGCAGATGGTGAGCTGGGGGTTCCTCCTTCCCTTCTCGCACGGGGGCAGCCGGTGGGGAGCGGGGCTAAGCCAGCACCGTCCCCTCTGCCCGAGGATCCAGGATGACAGCCGCTCCAAGCATGACGCCCTGCCCGAACGCACCGTGATCCAGCTGGACACCTCGCCCGGTGAGCCCCCCACCCCCTCAGCCAGCCAGTGGGCAAGGGCCTGGCCAAGTGCAGTGGACGAGCCCCTGTGCCTGCACAGGTCTGTGGTGCTGTTCAACCCCCTGGAGCAGGAGCGGCTCAGCACGGTCTCCCTGCTGGTCAGCTCACCCCACGCTGCGCGTCTCCTCTGAGGACGGGCAGCCCCTTGCCGTGCAGGTCAGCGCCCACTGGAAGTCGGCCACCACCATCGTCCCTGATGTCTACCAGGTGAGACGGACCCTCGGCCTGGGGTGGGGCTGGACATTGCACACCCACACCTGGTCACGCGGCAGATGCTGCCGGTCCTCGGAAGGCGCCTGGCACTTCCACACCCCAACCCCCACCCGGGGTCAGGTGGGAGGTAGACCCCACTGCCTGCAGTGAGGGATAGCAGCCAGGGCCCCGAGCCAGCACGAGGACTGAGGCCCCCGCGCTCCCCGTAGGTATCTGTGCCCCTCCGCCTGCCCGCCCTGGGCTTGGGCCTGCTGCAGCTGCAGCCAGGCCTGGATGGGCAGCATTTTCTGCCCGCCTCCACGCGCATCTACCTGCATGGCGGCTGGCAATCAGCAGACCTGAGGCCTTCCCTCTCGCATCCTCGACTCTGGCGCTGGTGACTTCTCCCTCAGCAATCACCACGTACAGGTCTGGTTCTCAGGCCTCACGGGGCTTCCCAAGGTAAGGGCCAGCACTGGGCGGGTTCCTTAGGGAGCCCAGCTGGGGGAGGCTCCAGGGGATGCTGGGTCGCCTCTGGCGGGCAGGCCTGACATGCTGCTGTGGGGCCAGGGGTCAGGGCTGTGTTTCTCGGCAGAGCATCCGAAGGGTTGATGAGGAGCAGGAGCACTGGCTCAGCATGGAGCTCCTGGTGTACGGCACCCGCACGGCCAAGGACAAGAGCGGGGCCTACCTCTTCCTGCCGGATGGCGAGGCCCAGGTGGGGAGTCCCTCAGACTGGCAGACTTCGGGGGCAAGGGACGCCGGGATGAGCGGAAGGACGTGGGCCAGGGGGGAGGCGCAGTTGTGGCTGGTGTGCTGGGCTGGAGCCTGTTATGTCCTGGACTCTGGTCCTGACCCCACCGCTAGTGGTCAGTGATGGTTCTGTCCCCAACTTTCCATAGCCCTACGTCCCCAAGGAGCTGCCCGTCCTGCGGGTCACCGAGGGTCCGTTCTTCTCAGAGGTGGAAACCCACTATGAGCATGTTCAGCTGGTTTTTCGGCTCCATAACCTACCAGGTGAGCCCCGAGTGCTGACAGGCATGAGGGCGGGCATGGCCGCTGGTGCCCAGCCCCATGGTCGTGGCCAAGCGGCGCCTCAGCCCCTTATCCCCAGCCACAGGACCCCAGCCCTGGAACCGCCCAGTCCCTTGACCCCCCCAGCCCCGGACCCCCAGCCCGGACCCCCCCAGCCCCGGACCCCCAGCCCTGGACCCCCAGCCCGGACCCCCAGCCCGGACCCCCAGCCCCGGACCCCCCAGCCCCGGACCCCCCAGCCCCCAGCCCTGGACCCCCAGCCCTGGACCCCCCCAGTCCTGGACCCCCAGCCCCGGACCCCCAGCCCTGGACCCCCCCAGCCCCGGACCCCCAGTCCCTTGACCCCCCAGCCCCGGATCCCCCAGCCCGGACCCTGAGCTCCGTGAACTCTGAGCAGGGCTGCTCAGTGCCCGTCCCATGCCCAGGGGTGGAGGGGCTGTCCCTGGACATGTCGTGCCTGGTGGACATCGGGACTACGTGAATAAGGAGCTGGCCCTGCGCCTGCACACGGACATCAAGAGCCATGGCACCTTCTTCACGGACCTCAATGGTTTCCAGGTGTGTCCTAGGGTCCCGCTGAGCCAAGCCGAGGGGGCAGGGGGCTCACAGGGGAGTGGAGTCAGGGCTCCTTGTGGACACAGCCTTGAGTGCAAGCCTGACCCCCCAGGTGCAGCCCCGGCGCTACCTGAGGAAGCTGCCCCTGCAGGCCAACTTCTACCCTATGCCGACCATGGCCTACATTCAGGACGCCCAGAGCCGCTTCACACTGCACACGGCCCAGGCCCTGGGTGTCGCTAGCCTCAGCGATGGTGAGTGGGCAGGGGCCCAGGGGTGCAACAGGGGGGATTCAGCCCTTCCGCCTTCCAGCTCAGTAAAAGGAAAGAGAACATGGGCTTCTCTAGAAAGGGAAGCCCAGAATTTTTTGGTAAAGATAACAATCCAGACCAAAACAAAAGCCTTCCTTTCTGCTGTCTACATTATCAACTCCTGACCGAGAAAGCACGCTAAGGGGGTTACTCTAGTGCCAGGGGGGCCTGCCTGAGGTCTAGAGACCCGAGACTTGAGAGTTGGAGCACAGCCAGGTGTGCCCAAGAGAGTGCAGGGGTTGTACCTTGTGTATACAACAAGGTATAAGGGGGTCTACCTTGTTGTACCAACCCCATTCCATTACCCACACCGGAGGGTCCTCTGTGCACTGCTGGGGTCACTGCTGAGCACTGCTGGATGTGGCGTGCGGCGCCGCGCACACACACACACGCACGCACACACACACGCGCACACACACGCAGACACGCGCACGCACGCACACACGCCACACACACAGATCTTGCGCTGAGGCTCTGAGCCCTTTCCCTGGACTCTGTAGAAACCCAACGCCATCCTCCATGCAGTTCTGCTCTGCAGAGCCCCTGCCACGGCTGTGCCTGGATGTCCCTGCTCACGCTCTGGTGGCTGAGGCAGGTAGGATGCCGGTGCCTGTGGAGCAGGTGGACAGCACTTGTCCCTGCACACTCTGGGTGCTCTGCGCTGTGCCAGCCTGGAGCCAAACGCAGGGCATAGGCTCTGCTGCTGGCACTGTGTGCTGAACCCCTCCCTCACAAGTCACCTCCCCAGGCCAGCTGGAGGTGATCCTGGACCGGCGGCTGATGCAGGATGACAACCGGGCCTCGGCCAAGGACTCAAGGACAACAAGAGGACCCGCAACCACTTCCGCCTCCTGTGGGGCGCCGCCGCCAGGTGGACTCCGGCCGCCAGGTGTGGCCTGGGCCCAGTTCTTCTGGGAGGGAGTTGCCTAGACGTGCTCCCCTCAGCTCTCACCATCCTCTGCCTCCCTCAGGTGCCCGAGCTCCTCCCCACCAGCTACCCGTCCCTCCTCAGCCACCTGACCTCGGCACACCTCAACACTCCCGTGCTGGCCCTGCCCGTGGCCACAAGGCTATCACCGGGCCCCCGCTATGCGTTCCTTCCACCCTCTGGCTTCTCCACTGCCCTGCGACTTCCATCTGCTCAACCTGCGTGCGCTGCAGGCCGAGGTGAGCCTGGAAGTGCCCCCACCCTGCAGGTTGAGGTGAGCGAGGTGGTCCCTGCAGCAGCCTTACAGCTCCCCACCACCCCCAGGAGGAAACCTCTCCCTCAGCGGAAGCCGCGCTCATCCTCCACCCCAAGGGTTTCGACTGTGGCCTTGAGGCGAAGAACTTGGGCTTCAACTGCACCACCAGCCAAGGCAAGGTGAGTGGGGGTCACCCCCATGCCTGGGGAATTCTGGGACCAGGCAAGGTGAGGGGACGTGCCTTTGTGGGGGATTCTGGGTTGCCTGGCACACGGGAGAGGCGGCAAGGCTGGCCGTGGTGCAGGGCTCACCAGGACTCGGGGGAAAGAGCATAGATGTGGAGGTCCTGGCAGGTGGGCAAGGCAGGCCACTGGGGACCCCGTGTCCTATCAGTGGGGTCCACCAAGCCCATTCAAAACGGCACCATGAAGATCCAGGGCCTTTCTAGAAGCCTGTTTCCCTGGCAGCAGCTGGCACAGACCAGGCTGGCCACAAATCTGCTTGTGGTTGTGGGAGCTGCACCAAGGGATAGAGCTTCTGGTGTACCTCCTGAGCAGTCCCGAGGTCTGCAGACGCACCTTCACCCCTCTCCACAGGTGTCCCTGGGGAGCCTCTTTCAGGGCCTGGACGTGACTTTCCTGCAGCCAACCTCCTTGACTCTGCTGTACCCGCTGGCCTCGCCCTCCAACAGCACTGAGATCTACCTGGAGCCCATGGAAGTGGCTACATTTCGTCTGCGCCTGGGCTAGGCTTGGGGCTCCGAGAAGCCCGTCCACAGAGACATCCTGTCCCCAGGTTGGGCTGGCACCTGTCCCATCTACCTCTCAGCACTGGGGCGATGGGCCTGCCCTGGCGCCTGATGTTGCTCCCGCCTGCGTGGGGGTAGCACCAGCAGTCTGGGGCATTGGGCCATGCAGGGGTGAGGGAGATTCTGACCAGCCTCCACTCTGGGTGGTGAGCGCCCCCCCCCCCCCCCCAGGCACAAGCCCAGCACCATCCCTCTCCATTGTGGTAGTGGAGATGACAGAGGGAGGGAAGAGTTGCTGGCGGGCCACTGGGCACGAGCTGGCTTGAGGGTCCTGTCGTCCAGGGCTGCGGAAT
Organism: Cryptotis parvus; assembly: GCA_021461705.1. NCBI lineage: Eukaryota > Metazoa > Chordata > Mammalia > Eulipotyphla > Soricidae > Cryptotis > Cryptotis parvus. The sequence goes on from JAJIBD010005736.1 coordinate 61,531, forward strand.
AGGCAGAGCCGCTACGCGTGTGGGCTCTGCTCAGTGGTGTCATGGACGTGCCAAGGAGCAGAATCCCCTCTTGGTCTGGGCGTTGATTTGGGGATTGTTGGAAAGGGTTCCTTCCGACCCTGCTGGTTCCTGGGCTCTGTCCACGGATATCTGGGATGTCAGGCTTCTATCCCTAGCGCAGGTACCCGGTGCAGAGTGGTCTGACAGGTAGCCAGGTCATGACCTCGCCCTAGTCCACTGGGCCAGGGGCCTGAGCTGAAGGAGGGGAAGGCTGCCTGGAGCCTCATCTCGGCTGAGCAGCACAGTAAATGTCTGGTGGCCTCCGCTGCTTGGTCAAGGTTAGCTCCTTCATGGAAATGCCCGAGTTTAGAGTTCCATACACCCTGATCTTGAAGGGCACGTCCAGAATCACATCCAGAATCCAAGTTCGGGATGCTCAGGCTTGCCATGAGCCAGACTCTCACCTGGGGTCACCTGCCCCATCCCGGCACTGACCTCCCAACTGGTCCTGTAAGTCTGGACCCAACTCCAGACTCGTGAGCCTCCTGTAACCCGACCCAAGTGACACCTGTTCTGTCGGCTGCTGCTTCACAGTCCATAAACTCACTAATTCGGGGCTTCCGTCAGGTTCTTGTTGCCTCTGACCAGACCCTACAGTTCCTATGTCCGTGCGCGTGCATGTGTTTGGTGGGGATGGGCAAATGTGATCAGCCGTCCTGAGGCATATGGGGTGAGACAGATAGACGGCCAGGTGTGCCAGGACCCAGGGGAGGCTCTGAGCACACCAGGACAAGGTGTCCTAGTCAAACAGCCGCTGTCAGTACTGCCCCCCAGAACTGGTTCCAGGGAGAGCCCCAAGAGACTGGACCATGTGCCTGGCATGCCCGGGGGCTGCGAGCTCCACCCCTGCTCTGTTCTGGCCCAGGTCCCCACCACGTGGGCCCCACCTCTGAACCGTGCCATCCACGGAGCCAGGCACTACCATGTGTGGGCCCTGGGTCTCCCTAGCACTGCTGAGAAGTCTCCGCCTCCACCCCCAGTGAGTTCTTGTGTGCCAGACAGAGTAAAGAACGTGGGGTGCTTGTCCTGCATGTGTGTATGATCCCTGGTGTCACACATGGTTCCAGGAGCACCACTGGAGTGCCCAAAGAAAATTCTCTGAAAAGGTACCATAGTTGGTCTGCCTAAAAAGATTATCCAGAACTTTATTTTTATTTATTTATTTTTTTTTTGCTTTTTTTGGGTCACACCCGGCGACGCTCAGGGTTACTCCTGGCTCTGCACTCAGGAATTACTCCTGGCGGTGCTCGGGGACCATATGGGATGCCGGGGATCGAACCCAGGCCGGCATGGGCCGGCCGCATGCAAGGCAAACGCCCTACCCGCTGGGCTATCGCTCCGGCCCCCTATCCAGAACTTTAATTTCTTCACTCATCTGGGGCCGTCCTCATCCGCATTTTCCTGCCCTGCTCTCTGTGTGGCCTTCCACTTGTTTTGAGCATCTGTGTGGCAGGCTCCACACGGCACATGGGACAGGGAAACCACCAGGTTCTGGAGGGATGAGACCCTCATCTGGGGAGTCCCAGCCAGAAGCCCTTCCCCTTCCGGAGCAAAAACATCTTTATGGCAAAGCCTTTATTTCCCAGGAAGGCTTCCAAAGGTAGCTCTGGGCCCGGGGCCTAGAGGAACGGAGCAGAGGGCAACAGGCTCTGCTCAGCTGGAATGACCCGCAGGGTAAGAAAGGGCAGTGCTGAGCCACGGGAGGCAGGAGAACAGCCGAGGCCGAGCCCTCTGGCCCGCACCCCGGCCTACCTCAGAGGCTCAGCCCTCGCTCCTTGAATAGCTGCTTCAGGGCCTCTTCCAGTTGCTGGTTGGTTCCCAGCAGCCCCCTGACCACTTGTGCTGCCCACTGGAAGTATTCCTGGACCCGCTGTTCAGACCACCCTGAAAGAGTGGACAAAAATCGGTTGCTCCAGCACAGGGTTACGGCCTTGCCGTGGGAGGCCCGGGCACAGGACGCATGTCCAGTGGCCCCACTGAGGGCTAGTGGGCGGGGTCTGGGAGGTGGGGAGCGCGGGCGTGGCCCCCTTCCGGCGGAGTCGCGGGGCCTACCCTTGGGGGTGCAGCGGGCCAGGTCCCTCAGGTTGTACAGCTTGTCGGCCAGCTTCACCAGCTTGGCCCCGGGGCTGCTGTGGGCCGCGCGCTCCACCTGCAGCCTCTTCCTCTCGGCGCTGGCCAGGGTCTTGTCGTCGGTCACCTCCTCCACGAGGCCCCGCACCCGGGCCCCGAAGTGGCGCTCCAGCTCCTCCAGACTGGTGTCCGTGTCCTCCACGGTGTCATGCAGCAGGGCGGCCTGGGGGCGGGCGCCCGCTCAGCCGCGGGGCGCCGCCAGGGTCCCCACCCCGGGTGGGCGATTACCTGTAACACCGCAATGTCGGTGACGCCCGCCTCGTGGGTCAGGATCCGAGCCACACCTGCGGGGCGGAGGGGGCGGTCAGGGTCCAGGCGGGCCCTCTCCGGGCGCTCTGCCCGCCCCTCCCGTCCCCTTCCCGTCGCGCCCACCGATCGGGTGGTTGATGTAGGGGGTCTCCTCGGGGTCCTTCCGCCGCTGCCAGCGGTGCTTGCGAGCCGCGAAGTCCACGGCTTCCAGCAGCCGCGCAGCCTCGGACTCCATCGCGCCGGGTGCCGGGCGTCGGGCGGCCGCTCTGGGGAGGGGGACCGAGGCGGCCCCATAGCGCCCCCTGGCGCCGCGGAGGCCTGGGCGCCGCCAGCGGGTCGGCGAGTTCCACGAGGCGACGCCGCAAGGTGGAGGCACCAGGCCCTGATACCTGTAGGGAGAATTTGTGTGTGTTTGGGGAGTGGGGGGTCACACCTGGCGATGCTCAGGCGCTACTCCTGGCTCTGCACTCAGGAACTATTTATTATTCTTGGCGGTGCTTGGGGGACCATATGGGATGCCTGGGATTGAACTGGGCTAAGTGGCTGTGAGCCAATGCACTACCTGCTGTACTATCGCTCCGGCCCCAGAGTTCTTTATTTTGTTTAGCTTCTTTTTGGGTCATTCCCGGCGATCTTCGGGGATTACTCCCGTCTCTGCACTCAGAAATTAGTCCTGGGCTGGAGCTATAGCCCAGCGGGTAGGGCGTTTGCCTTGCACACGGCCGGCCCATGCCGCGCAGGTTTGATCCCTGGCATCCCATATGGTACCCCGAGTGCCGCCAGGAGTAATTCCTGAGTGCAGAGCCAGGAGAAATCCCTGAGCATTGCCTGGTGTGACCCAAAAAGCAAAAAAAAAAAAAAAAAAAGAAAGAAAGGAATTAGTCCTGGCAGCGCTCCAATGACTATATGGGATGCCAAGGATCAAAACCAGATCAGATGCATGCAAAGCAAACGCCCTACCCGCTGTGCTGTGGCTCTGGCCTCGTGAGAGAGAATTCTGCTCAGAGACCCCAGCAGTGGCCTGGGCACCCCAACCTGGGTGGGGTTGAGGCAGGCCTGCCTCAGTGTCTCAAGTTCCTGGAAGCGAGAAGTTGCTGCAGGAACTGTCGGCAGGGATGCAAGGAACACCAGTGCTTTTGGACCACACCTGGCGATGCTCACGGTTGCTCTCGGTGCTGTAGTCAGGTCGTACAGCTGGCGGTGCTGAGGGGACTATCTGGGATGCTGGGGATCAAGCCTGTTTGGCTGCGTGCAGGGCAAACTCCCTCCCTGCTCTACTGTCCTTTGGACACACAAGTGCGTTTCTGTCTTGGTAGCTGCTTCACATCCCCAGGGGCCAGGCAGGAGGCCCCAAGGAGTGAGTGTTGCCAAGGCCACCCTGGGAGTCTGATGTTGCTGGACTTGATGCTTGACAGCACAGGCTGCTGCCCCTAACCTTTCCTGTGCTGAGGTGGGGCATGAGAGGTGGCCCCCAGTAGAGCAGTCCCCCACAAGACTGGGGAGTCAGGCAGGTAGCATGCTAGGGCCCCCCAGAGGAGTGGGTGCATGAAGGCAAGGATTGCCCTGGGCTTCCCTCTAGACTAGGCAGTTGCTATGGTGCAGGTGGTGAGAAGGGATGCTCCGTGCACTCAGTGAGGCCTCAGGAGAGGGGTTATGAAATGGGGGGGCCAAACCCCGGGGTGCCCTGCTGGGAGCCCATAAGATGGTGATGAGTGCAGAGCCCGGTTTGCTTCTGAGAGTGCCCGTTCCTCAAGCTCAGCTTTCCCATCCTCCTCTGCACCCGTCCCTGTGGTCTCTTGGAGAAGCTTGACAGACCACGGACTTTCCCTCAAGACACGGGAACTCCAGGTTTGTGTCCGGGGGCCTGGGCTTTGGGCCCTTTATTGCATCCTCGTCAGCAGCAGCGGCTTAGGCTGAGAGATGGTGGGTCCCTAGGAGCAGTGCCGAGACCAGAAGGTGCCCTCATGGGATTCCAGAGGAGAAGATGCCCTTTGCTGACGGGCCTGAGTGGGGGGTTACTGCTGCTGCTCAACTGCTGGACCCTGGCCCAGCCCACTGACCTCTCAGGTAGGACACTGCCCCAGTCCCAGGTCTCTCTCTGGGGGCAGGGGGCTGATGGACACTGTCCACTAGCCCCAGGTTCCTCTCTGGGGGCACCGGGGCAGGGGGCTGATGGATGCTCCTCCCAGCCCAGGTAACTCTGGGATCATTGGGGGGTGCGGGCAGATGGGAGCGGCTACGCCCACAGCTCTCCAGACCCCGCCCCATGCCCCTCCCCGCAGCCCTGGCCCACCATCCCCACTTGTGTGAGACCACCCGGGAAGCTGATGGCCGCTACTTCCCGGGCTTCTTCTGTCCACGGCTCTCTGATGACCCCGAGCAGGCGTACTGCTGCCACATGCGCGCTGCGGGGGCTCCTGCTGCACCCGCGCGGAATTCGAGTCTCTCTACCACGTCAACCTGTCTTCCCTGCCATCTCCGCCCATTTTCCGGTGAGACCCCGGCCCAGAAGCCCGCGCGCTGCGGGGTCCCTGAGTCCAGGGCTCCCGCTTTAAACTCTGGAGGGTTGGGGGCCTTGTGGCTTGCGGGCCGGTGGAGGGGGCAGAAGCGCCCGTGAGTGCTGCGTTACGGGGTCGCACACGGTGCCGCGAGGGGACAGTCGGGGGACAGCGACGGAGACAGGGCAGGGAGCGGCCCCGCGAGGGCCACGCGCGCCGGCCCTCCGGAGGTGCCGTGTTCCTAGGGCGAGGCGCGCGCTCAGGCACGCAGGGGCGCCCAGCCGCTGCAGGTTCCTCTCCGGGACCCCCTGGAAAGTCCGCTTTGTCCGCAGGGGCCCCGGCCCGCTCTTGGCGCTCGGCCTCTACAGCCTGCTCCTTCTGGCGCTGATGACCGCGGACCTCGTGCACTTTTGCCGCGGCCGGCGACGGGATCCGAGCCGGGTCCAGCGCAGTCCGAGCCCCGCGCGCCAGGCGCGACCCTCGCGCTCTTCCACGGCGCGCCCCTGCAGGTCTCAGCTGGAGTCGAGTAGGCGCGCCGCCTCTGCGCCTGCGCAGCCCGGTCGTCGCCCCGCCCCTGCGCGGCAGGCCCTGGCCACGCCCCCGAGGCGCTGCCGCGGGCGGGGCCTCGGCCGGCGGATCCCCGGACCCTGCGCTTGCGCACCCGGGCCCGTCGCTCCGTCTCTGCGTGGGCGACCCTGGCCACGCCCCTGCGGCGGCGGAGGGGCGGGGCCTCGGCCGCGGGTGTCTCCGAGACTCTTGGCCTCCGCGGCCCAGAGCTGGGCTCTACGATGACGGTGAGTGGCGCGCGGGCTCCGGTGCTGGGTCCCCGCTGCGCCCCGGGCCCAGCTCTGACCTTTCCGGCCCCGCAGGCCAGCGCCGTGGAGGAGCTGCGGAAGGAGGGCAACGAGCTCTTCAAATGCGGGGACTACGAGGGCGCCCTGGCCGTCTATACCCGCGCCCTGGGGCTGGGCGCCGCACCCCAGGACCAGGCCGTGCTGCATCGGAACCGCGCCGCCTGCCACCTGAAGCTGGTGAGGGCTGGCGAGGGGTCCGGCCCCCGAGACCCCCAGGCCGTGGGCCCCTCCCAACCGCCCTTCCCTCTCCCGCAGGAGGATTTCGGCCGGGCGGGAGGCGGAGGCGTCCCGAGGTAGGAAGGCGCGTCCCCTCGTGCTGCTGGGCCTGGGCCGGGCACCTGCCTTCACGTCCCGCGGCGCGGGCCTCTCCCGCTCTCGCTCGGAGGCTGACGGGGCTCCCGTTTGTGCCCAGCCATTGAAAGGGACGGTGGGGATGTCAAGGCGCTGTACCGCCGCAGCCAGGCCCTGGAGAAGCTGGGACGCCTGGACCAGGCGGTGCTGGACCTGCAGAGGTGCGTGAGCCTGGAGCCCAAGAACCGAGTCTTCCAGGAGGCCCTGAGGAGCGTCGCGAGCCAGATTCAGGAGAAGGTAGGGGAGGGAGCGGCCGATGCGCCCTGTCGTCCCGGCCTGGGAAAAGCAGGTTAAGACCAGCTCAGATTCCTCTTGCATGAGGAAGACCTTGGAGTTGGATCCCCGACAACCCTCAAAGAGGAAAAAGAGAACAGCCAAATTTTTGAACAGACTTAGGTTTTTGTATTTTGTTTCATCTTTGTTTATTTTGGGACCTTCCCTGCTAATGCTCAGGGGTTGCTCCTGACTCTGCACTCAGGAATTACTCCTGGCGGTGCTCGTTGGACCCTATGGGATGCTGGGGATCTAATCCGGATTGGTCTCATGCAAGACAAGTGCCTAACCCTCTGTACTGTCACTCCAGCCCTGTTTTAATACTTAGAGTATGTTGCTGAGGGTGTATATTTTTGTTTCGTTTGCTTTTTGGACCACACTTGGGGTTATTCATGGCTCTGCTCAGGAATTATAGCTGTCCGTATGGGAAATGGGGGAACAAGCCTGGGTTTGGAGCGTGTAAGGCAAGTGCTTCCCTTCTGTATTATCACTCCAGTCCTGAAAATGTTTTGGTGCTCATGGGGTAAGACAATAGAGGTACCTGACCTGCTCAGGACTGGTGAGTCTCCTTCTCCTCTCCCTCCTGACAGTGCTCCGGGACCAAATGGGGTGCCGGGATTTAACCCATGTAGGCTGCGTGCAAGGCAAGCGCCCTCCTGTTCCATCACACTCACCTCATACATTTTTGTGGAGCTCCTGTGCAAAGTACTTTAGGTGTTTCTAGTGAGGTCTTGGAGATTATCCATGCCCCTGAATCTCAGGAACTTGTCCTGGATTGGTGTTGGGGGTTGTGCCTGGCACTGGTTCCAGGCCCCACTGATACCTGGGACTCCTGCAGGTGATGGTGCACTGCACCATCGAGCACAGCTCTTGGCACTTAATGGGTCTGTCCTGTGGTCTCTGATCTCCCAAGCTGACTTGCCCTCCTGGGCACACAATGTCCCTAGGTAGGCGTGTTGCCGCCTGGCTCGTGGTGTGAGAAGCGGAACCTGCCCAGGGTTAGCGGTGCTGTCACTCTAGTTCCCGCCCGTTAAGGCTGGAGAGAGGAGCTTTTTCAGTGAGAAACGGTGACAGTGAGGGGAGAGCCGTCCCAGGAGAGGGCATCTGTGTGTGGGGGGTCGTGATATGCACGCCACGCGGGAGGCGTTTTCTCTGCGCTTGGGTGTGTAACGCTGGGAGGCGCTGAAAGGTCTCGGGCCACCAGAGCTCCCGCCTGCGCTGCTCTGTCCCCGTGCCACCCCGTGCTGTTCCTGTGGCCCTGCGGGAGAGACCAGGATCAAGGGGCTTTTCAGAGGAGATTTTCTTTTAGCGACTCATTAATTTTTATGCTGAGATGCCTCGTGTCTTTATCCGGGGACATCTATAAAAGGGCTGGAGCTGTAGTACGGAGGCAGGGCACTGTGTTTCACCAGCCGACCCAGCTTCCTCTTCCCCATATCTCATGTGCTGCTAGTCTCCTGTGTACTTCCAGGAGTAACCCCTGAGTACTGCTGGGTGTGACTCAGAAAGCAAGTAATGATAATGACAATGATGACGATAAAATAATAATAATAATAACAATGATAACAACAACAACAACAAAACAACAACAATAATAATAATGATAAAGCATCAAAAGACTCACGCATTGTAAAGAAGCTCAAATTAGCCAGTTTGGTGGTAACGATGTGGCCCACTGGCAGCAGAGAACACGGTAGAGAATCTTATTGAGAATCTGAGTGGGAGGCAGGTGGGTCTCAGGTGGAGTGGGCAGTGACTTCCCATAGCCCTGCGGGAGCAGGCTTAGGTGTAGACCTCTGGGGGCTGGCCAGGGATGTTGCCCTGATGGATTAGTCACGTCTGCGGTACAGGCAGAAAGGCAGGTGAGAATGATGCGTGTCCCCCTTCTCGCCCAGGGCCTTGGGGATGGAAGGACCCAGAATGATCTTGCTTCTTCAGCCCTTCTGCTTGCAAGTCAAGTGCCCCGCCTGCTGTACTATAGTTCTGGCCTCCTTCAGATCTTTTTTTCTTGTTTGTTGATGTTTTCTCCACACCCAGCAGTGCTCAGGGCATACTGTGACTCTACACTCAGGGCTGCGTTCCTGGCAGGCTCAGGTGCTGGGGACCAAACCGGGGTTGAAGGTGTGTAAAGTGGACGCCTTACCCATTGTTCCTCTCTCCAGCCCCAGGTAATCGTTAACATTTTTTTTTAAGTAGCTTCCATATTTTATTTTTATTTTTTGTTCACACCGGTCATGCTCAGGGGGTAACTCCTGGCTCTGCACTCAGGAATTACTCCTGGCGGTGCTCAGGGACCATAGGGGATGCCAGGGATCGAACCCAGGTTGGCCACGTGCAAGGCAAATGCCCTCCCGCTGGACTATTGCTCCGGCCCCAATTTTTAACAATTTTAAGAAAGGGAAAATAGGGCCAGAGCGACAGCATAGCGGGGAGAGTATTTGCCTTGCACGCGCCAACCCGGGTTCGATCCCCGGCATCCCCTATGGTCCCCAGCACCACCAGGAGTAATTCCTGAGTGAAGAGCCAGAAATAGCTCCTGAGCATCGCCTGGTGTGACCCAAAAAGCAAAAAAAAAAGAAAACAAAAAGAAAGGAAAAATCAGGAGCTAAAGGACATGTCAGCAGAAACCTGAGTGCCTGAGTGTAGCTGCTGAGCGCGTGCTGGGGCCTCCCTCTCTGCCCTGGGCTGCAGGACACCTGGGTGTTGCCTCCAGCCTGGTCCTGCCCCAGCTGCCCAAGCAGGAAGCAGCCAGAAGGAAAGTTTGGGAGAAGCGGCCGGGCGAGTCTCTCCCTGCCTGGGCTGGTATTGGCGCCCCAAGCCTGGAATCCTTGTAGTGCCTCCACAGGGCCCTAGGTGGAGCCGGGGAGGTCAGGCAGGGAGTCGGATGTCCTCACAGGGCTGGCAGGGGGTTGACTGGCCGCTGGGTGGTGTCTCTCCCAGGTGCGCTACATGTCCTCAACTGATGCTAAGGTGGAGCAGATGTTCCAGATCCTACTGGACCCTCAGGAGAAGGGCACTGAGAAGAAGCAGAAGGTACAGTCTCGGGCCACCAGAGCTCCTCGCCTGCGCTGCTCTGTCCCCGTGCCACGGGAGCTGTGCGTGGTGCAGGCCGGGTGCTCTGAGACCCATGTGTAAGTGGAGGAGGGGCACCCCACCAGCAGCCACTGGGCCTGCGGGCAAGCCTGTCTCTGCCCTCACAGGTGCCCTCCCTCCTTGGGCAGCAGTAGGGCCGGGATTGTGGGCACTGCCTCCCTGTGGTGTGCTTCCCTCCATGCAGGCGTCTCAGAACCTGGTGGTGTTGGCCCGGGAGGATGCCGGGCGGAGAAAATCTTCCGAGCAACGGGGCTCCAGCTCCTGCAGCGCCTGCTGGACACGGGCGAAGCGGACCTGATGCTCGCGGCCCTGCGCACACTGGTTGGCATTTGCTCGAGCACCAGAGCCGGGTAGGAGATCCTGTGCCTGCCGGCTTTGTCCGTTCCTCCATGCCCCCATTCACCTTCATCCAAGGAAACTGTGGCCAGCTCTATGGACATGCCGTATTTACTTTGGGGGTCGTATCTTTGGCCACTCTGACTTGGTGCTGCCCTTCACCTCCCCTTGCAGACAGTGGCCACCTTGAGCGTGCTGGGCACACGGCGCCTGGTTGCCATCCTGGGTGTGGACAACGCAGCTGTGTCACTGGCCACCTGCCACCTGCTCCAGGTGATATTCGATGCCCTTAAGGCCGGCGTAAAGCGAGGTTTCCCGGGGCAAGGAAGGCGCTGTGATTGTGGGTGAGTGCAGCCAGCAGTGTGGTGTCCCGGGACCGTGACTGGATCCCCTAGCCTTGCGTTCCTGGAGCCCCATGTCCTCTCATCCCCAGATCCCTCCCGGGAGCTGAAGGTCCTTCTCAGCAGCCTCTTGGAGCTCCTCACTGAGCCGGGGGTTTCTGGCCAGGGCCGTGACAATGCCCTGACTCTACTCATCAAGGTGGTTCCCGCCCCTCTCTGAAGGACCCTGACAATGGCCTGACCCTCTGGGTCATCGACCAAGGTAGGATGGAGATGAGGGGGCTGGTCCTCCTTCCCCACCCTGGTCTCCCTGCCCTGCTTCCGTCTGACGACACTCTGCCTTCCCAGGTCTAAGGAAGATTCTGGAGGTGGGGGGGCTCAGTGCAGGACCCCCTGGGGAGCTCACGGTCACCGCCAACAGCCGCATGAGTGCCTCCATCCTCCTCAGCAAGCTCTTCGATGACCTCAAGTGTGATGCCGAGAGGGGAGAATTTCCACCGCCTCTGCGGAGCTACATCAGGTGTGGGGGCCCCGCTCCTGTGTTTCAGAGTAACCCCCACCCTGGCTAGGACATGCGGTGTCACCAGGCTGGCTTCCCTGAGTGGCAGGGCTGGCATGGGGTAAGGCCTCGTGCTCTGCTGTGGGAGGGTCCAGAAAGGTCCCACTGGGGCTGCAGCCCTGCCTTCTTCCTGCTGGCCTGGCTGTGACCATGGCGCTGTGCCGGCAGGAGCTGGTTTGAGGGCCGTGGACTGGCCGGGAAGCTGCGAGCCATCCAGACTGTCTCCTGCCTCCTGCAGGGCCCGTGTGGCGCTGGCAATCGGGCCCTGGAGCTGAGCGGTGTTATGGAGAGTGTGATTGCGCTGTGCGGCTCCGAGAAGGAGCCAGAGCAGCTGGTGGCCGTGGAGGCCCTGATCCATGCGGCTGGCAAGGCCAAACGCCGCCTCATTCATCACAGCCAATGGCGTCTCACTGCTGAAGGACCTGTACAAGCGCAGTGAGAGGGACAGCATCCGCATCCGGGCTCTGGTGGTGAGTCTGGCAGCCAGGGTGGGGGCCCAATTTGGAACAGCAAGTCCCCCAGGGTACCAGGAAGGGTTGGTTCAGGGACAGCCTCGCCCACATATGGTGTCAAGGGGTCCTCCGAGGCTCTCAGCGGTGGCCTTGTTGCCTCCCCAGGGGCTCTGTAAGCTCGGCTCGGCTGGTGGCACTGACTTCAGCATGAAGCAATTTGCAGAAGGCTCCACCCTCAAGTTGGCCAAGCAGTGTCGGAAGTGAGTGGTGGGGGGCTAGGGAGGGTTTTGTGGTCAGGAGTGAATGGCGGGGGCGCTAGAGAGTATCCCGTGAGTCGGGGGTGAGCGGTGGAGGCTGGGGAGGGTCCCGTAGTCGGGGGTGAGCGGTGGAGGCTGGGGGAGGGTCCCGTAGTTGGGGGTGAGTGGTGGAGGCTGGGGAGGGTCCCGTAGTCGAGGGTGAGTGGTGGAGGCTGGGGGAGGGTCCCGTAGTTGAGGGTGAGCGGTGGAGGCTGGGGAGGGTCCCGTAGTCGAGGGTGAGCGGTGGAGGCTGGGGAGGGTCCCGTGAGTCGGGGTGAGTGGTGGAGGCTGGGGAGGGTCCCGTAGTCGGGGGTGAGTGGTGGAGGCTGGGGAGGGTCCCGTAGTTGGGAGTGAGCGGTGGTGACTGGGGAGGGTCCCGTAGTCGAGGGTGAGTGGTGGAGGCTGGGGAGGGTCCCGTAGTCGGGGGTGAGCGGTGGCGGCTCAGGAGATCCTATGGGGCCGGATCCTGCTTCGCGGGGCTGGAGGTCAGAGACCCAGGCCTAGCCTGTCTTCTGTTCCACTGGCCAGTTCTGATGCTGCCCTTGGCTCATGTCCACAGGTGGCTGTGCAGTGAGGAGATGGACGCAGGCACACGGCGCTGGGCAGTGGAGGGCCTGGCTTATCTCACCTTTGACGCTGACGTGAAGGAGGAGTTTGTGGAAGACACGGCTGCCCTGAGGGCTCTGTTCCAGCTCAGCAAGGTAGTGCTGGGCTGTCCAGGGCCTGGACCCTATCCCACACTCCCCAGGGGAACTCCCTGGCAGTCTCACGGACCATGTGCTCGGACTTGGGCCATACCTTACCCCAGGCCTGATTTCAGGGCCTGAGAGCATGCATGACGAGAATGCACTTGCCTGGCATGCAGAAGACCCTGATTTTTTTTTTTTTTTTTTTTTTTTTTTGCTTTTTGGGTCATACCCGGCAATGCTCAGGGGTTACTCCTGGCTCTGCACTCAGGAATTACTCCTGGCGGTGCTCGGGGGACCATATGGGACGCCGGGGATCGAACCGGGCGGCACAGGCCGGCGCGTGCAAGGCAAACGCCCTACCCGCTGGGCTATCGCTCCGGCCCAACCCTGATTTTTTAAAAAATATTTTATTATACCACCGTGAAATATACAATTACAAGATGTTCATGTTTGAGTTTTGGTTCTACAGTGTTCTAACACCCATCCCTCTACCCTGCCCATCTCCCATCACCAATGTCCCCAACTCCTTCCCCCTTCCTCCAGCCTGCCTCCATGGCAGGTTCTTTATCTCCTTTCTCTCTCTCCTCTCTCTCTCTCTTTCTCGCTTCCCTTTCTTACACATTGTCGATTATAATATATTCTAGAACATGATTGGTTCCACTAGTTTGATGTACAAGTGGAGAGTAGGGGAGACTCGGGGAGAGCCAGATGGCAGCCCCCCCCCCCACACACACACACAACTGCATGATGGCCGAGAGCCCGAGGCAGTTCATGGGCGGGGCCACCAGGCCACTGGGACGGGGTCAGAGAGGGGAATGGAGACCCCAGCTCCTTCTCCAGGAACACCTGGTGACTTCCGCCTCCGAGCCACCTACCTGGGCTTGAACTCGGTTGCTCGGAGCTGGTCTTGAGATCAGTGTCTTTATTGTGTGGGTTCTGATGAGTTGTGGGGTCCAGACTGCGAAAATGGCTATTATGGTGAGTGAGTCTCATCCGGCTGCTTCCGAGGCCCTACAGAGGTGATGGGCCCTCCCCAAACCCATCTCGCCTCCTGAAGACCCTGATGGTTTTTTTTTTTTTTTTTTTTTTGCTTTTTTGGGTCACACCCGGCGGCGCTCAGGGGTTACTCCTGGCTCTGCACTCAGGAATTACTCCTGGCGGTGCTCGGGGACCATATGGGATGCCGGGGATCGAACCCGTGCGGCATAGGCGCGGCGTGCAGGAAAACGCCCTACCCACTGGACTATCGCTCTGGCCCCATTATTTGTTTGTTTTGGTATTGGGATCACACCTGGTGATGTTCAGGCGACTGTAGGGATGTCAGGATTGAACCTGGGCCGGCCACACAAAAGGCAACTTTCCTTCTATGCCATCACTCTGGCCCTGTGGCTGACCTTGATTTGGTCCCCCTTGCCACATAGGGTCTTCTGGTCCTTCCCGGGGTGGGGGACAGTGGCATGTAGTGGACAGTGGGATGACACCCACCCTGCCTCTTGCAGTCAGATGGCGCTCGGTGCTGTTTGCCATGGCCTCAGCACTTGTGAACTGCACCAACAGCTATGACTATGAGGAGCCCGACCCCAAGATGGTGGAGCTGGCTAAGTGCGCCAAACAGCACGTTCCCGAGCAACACCCCAAGGTGAGATGCCGCGAGGGCTGGCGTTTCTCTTCCAGTTGCTGTTTTTTTTTTTTTGAAGAAAGACATTGTGGAGTTTTTAGGAAGGGAAAGGAGGAGAGAAAGAGTGCATATCTCGAGGGGAGATGCAGGCGACACATGTGCTCGGCCATGTGGGCTCAAGCAGCACATAGGCTCGGGCAGCTCCCTCGCGTGCTTCCAGTTCTGAGGCAGCCCACACAGTCACGGCTCCTCCCCCTCAGCCCCGCTCCCTCCAGCTTTGGCACCCAACCCTGCCCTGGCCTCAGCTCAGTGCTGCCTCCCCAGGACAAGCCGAGCTTCGTGAGGGCCCGGGTGAAGAAGCTGCTGGCAGCAGGCGTGGTGTCGGCCCTCACCTGCATGGTGAAGACAGAGAGCCCGGTGCTCACTAGCTCCTGCCGTGAGCTACTCTCCAGGTGAGATGGGCGAGCACGTCCTGGCATGGTGGCCACAGAGCCCCGTCATTGACCATCCCTCATTTCTCCCACAGGGTCTTCCTGGCTCTAGTGGAAGAGGTGGAGGACCGTGGTACAGTGGTGGCCCAGGGCGGGGGCAAGGTGAGCTGGCTTGACTCCCTCCTGCACGTTTTTCTGGAAAGTTCTCCAGAGCCGATGCTTGGGAAGTTCAGGGCGTTACTTCCTGTGTCCCTGAGGCACAGTCTGTGTCTAGCCCTTAGTGAATGCATTCAGAATTGGGTGATAGCTCGGGAGAGGGGACAAGGACCTAGAGGGGAGCGTGGACAAACCCGGGAGGGATGGGCATGGGATGGCCACTGTCGAATCCGATGTCCAGGCACTTTTCCTGCTCCCACAGGCCCTGCTGCCTCTGGCTCTGGAAGGCACAGATGTGGGGCAGACCAAGGCAGCCCAGGCCCTGGCCAAGCTCACCATCACCTCCAACCCTGAGATGACTTTCCCTGGGGAGGCGGGTGCGTGTCTTCCTGCTCGTTGGGGTGGATGGGAAGTGAGCCTGGGGGAGGTGAGTGGGGGGGCAGCCCTAATTGGCACTGGGGGTGCTCACAGATCTATGAGGTGGTCCGGCCCTTGGTCTCCCTCCTGCACCTCAACTGCTCGGGCCTACAGAACTTTGAGGCGCTCATGGCACTGACCAACCTGGCGGGTATCAGTGAGCGGCTGCGGTAAGGGCAAGACCTGATTTGCTGGGCTTCTGCTGGGCCATGTGGTGACCTTGATGCCCATGTTGCCCTTCTGGGGAGGGACCAGGAGAGGTGTGCTCTGGTTCCTGATGGCCTCAGTTTCTCACCTAGCAGGCAGGCGGGAGGTGGAGGCAGAGCTGTGTGCCAACAGCTTTGGCCGACCCTGACACAGCCTTGATTCCTCGCCTGGGCTGAGAACACTGCTCTGCACCCAATGCCCGTGCTACGGGGGACAAAGGGAGGCAGCTCAGAGGCCAGGGAAGGGGCACAGACATCAGAAATCACATCCCTCTGCCCCCACCCAAGCCGGGGCCCCTTAGCTCCTGTCACAGAGTTCCGCTTGCTCCGAAGCCTAGCAGGATGGCAGGGAGCATGGCAGACCTCTGCCCACCTGCCTGCTACAGGAGCTCCCCATGTCTTATTGGGCGTCTGGGTGCAAGGCTTCTGATGCCGACCCCCACTTTGGTCCTGCAGACAGAAGATCCTGAAGGAGAAGGCAGTGCCTATGATTGAGGGCTACATGTTTGAGGAGCACGAGATGATCCGCCGGGCCGCCACTGAGTGCATGAGTAACCTGGCCATGAGCAAGGAGGTATGGTCGGGGGCTGGCCTGCCAGTGTGTGGGGAGTGCCCATGCTGGACCCAGCTGCCACCGAGTACATGAGCAACCTGGCAGCCTGGGACCAGTGGGTACCCTGGGGAGCCGGTGGTGGCGGGCCTTGGTGTCTCCTGACTGGCCTTGCCTTCTGCACCCAGGTTCAGGACCTCTTTGAGGCCCCGGGAAATGACAGGCTGAAGCTGCTGGTGCTGTACAGTGGTGAGGATGATGAGCTGCTTCGTCGGGGCGGCTGCCGGGGGCTTGGCCATGCTCACCTCCATGCGGCCATCCCTCTGTAGCCGTATCCCCCAAGTGGTCAGTGCACTGTGGACCCCTAGCCCCAGGGCACTTGGTGGTGGGTTCCAGCCCCCACTCTGGGGAGCTCCCCTTCAGGTTCCCGCCTGTGCTCACACCACTCCCTTCCTGCTCCCGCAGACCTCGCACTGGCTGGAGATCTTGCAGGCCCTGCTGCTGAGCCCCAACCAGGAGCTGCAGCATCGGGCGCCGTCGTGGTGTTGAACATGGCGGAGGCCTCCAGGGAGGTGGCCAGCACCCTGATGGAGAGCGAGGTGCTAGAGATCCTGTCGGTACTGGCCAAGGGCAAGGAGGGTCCAGTCACCAGAGTGGTGTCAGCCTGCCTAGGAAAAGCCGTGGGGTATGGGCTGATCAAACCCAACCAGGTCCAAGAGTGAGCGTGCGCACCGCCTCCTGTTTGCCTCCCACTGCCTCCAGTGGTGAAGAACATTCGGGAACCCGCTTCTCCAGCCACCTTCCTCACAGCAGCCCTGGAAGGAGCAGGTGCTTCCAGGCTGGCCCGAGGGCCCGGGCTCCAGAAGGGCACATCCTGCAGCCTTGCCAGCCACGAGCCTCACTGAGCGAGCACCAGCGAGTCCCTGCCTCCCTAAGAATAATAATAAAAGTGTGGGTGATAGACAGTGTGCTTTTCCTCTGGGGGTGGGGGTTGGGAGAGGGAGGCCGGGCATGTCAGAGGGTTGAAGGGTAAACCCAGCAAATAGCTGGGAGATGGTGTAAAGGGCCAGTGCACATGCAGGGGTCGCTTTACGGGCATTGCTGGAGCACCTCTGGTGTGGCCCCGAATAAAATATCTCTTAACAACGATCCAAAACTCAGGCCTCTCGGTCATCGATGGGTTTATGGTGGAGGCGCTAAGGTCTGGTCCTGGAGTGATCTCGCTATACGGAGTCCCCGCTGCGGGATTCAGGGCAATTGTATAGTTCAGGGAAATTCCTGTTCAACCCCAATGGAGGGGGAAGGGTTGTCTCCGCGGCGCCTCGCGCAACTCAGCGTACCGCCTGTCCCAATGCACATTGGCTGAACGGAGATGAGCGACAGGACCTAAGCCAATAGGAAGCAGAGTCCTCAACACACGCCTTCCTGCTGCGCTTCAATCTCGCCATCGGTCGCCGTCCGTCTCCGAGGGGACCAGCCGGGCCCCCTGTGAGGCACGGGCCGCCCGTGATAACCGAAAGGGCGGGTTTCGTAGTGTCCCCTGAGCTCTGACACTGAGTTGCACGGCCCGGCTGGTCCTTTGCGGCGAGTAGGATCGTCTACTTGGATCTGCGCCCTCGGCAGGACAAGCCCACACAGGGCCGCGGCGGCCTCACAGTTCCATCAAGCTTGGACGCGATTGGGTAGGACTGCAGGTGAGCCCGCCCTCCGGATGACGTTACCACGTTCGTCAGCGATTGGTCGTGGGGCGACTGCCGCAGCCAATAGGCGCCCGAGCCGGGGCGCGGCGCTTTGAACGTTTCTTTCGTACGGTTGCTGGGAGCTGGGCTTGCAGCTGCTGGGCGCCGGGTCCGGGTCCGAGGACCGGTCGGTGGAGATGTTGGGGATGGGCTTGGGACTCTGGCCAAGACCCCCGCAGCTTTGGTTGCTGGAGAGACCCAAGATCGGACTCAGGGCGCTGGGAGTGGCCAAGAGGTTGTGGTCGGGCCCAGCGTGTGTCTGTCATTTACCCGCGCACCGCGAGCCGCCCGAAGACGCCCCCGTGACACATCCGTGGGCCGAATAAGTGACCGCCCGGGTGCCTGTTGCTGTGTGTCTCGTGTATGCCCCCGAACACCCAGAAGTGGCGACGTCGTTTCCAACTCTGGGTGTCAGAGACGCATCCCGCGCCACGGTCGCAGCTCGCGTTTGCTCTTTCACCCGCGAGACACTCACAGTAAAGGGAGGCAGGTAGACGGGGAGAAGCGACGTACGCCCCCCCACACGGACTCGCCCTGGAGCCCCCTGCCCAGACAGCGGGTAGTGCCCGGGTTCCCTTCTCCGAGCAAGTCGCAGGTTCTGGTCCCCAATGGGCATTGGGGTGGGTGGTCTCTCGGCCGACCCTGCCCTGGACACCTCGGACTTGAGTCAGAGGAGGGGCAGGGAACGCCGGCGGTGCCTCCCCGTGGGCTAGCTGGTGGTGTTTCCCGTTTTCCAGACAGCAGCTTCGACCCCCGTCAGGACCGCGACGTGGCAGCGGGGCCCGCATGGCGCGGCCGCACCCGCCGGTCTGGTTCGGCTTCGGCTTCTGCGGCTTCGGGCAGGTGCCCGGCCCCGGGCGTGGACGCCAGGTTCTGCGCCCCGAGCGCCTGCTGGACGCGGACATCTGCCGCGTGAGCGCCGGCTGGAGCTACACGGCCGTCCTGACCCGTGAGCGCCCCGTCCCCGCGGCCGCGCCCCGCGCCCCCCGCCCGCCCGCCCGCCCGCGCGCCCCCGCGCCCCGCCCGCGCCGCAGCCCCGCTCTCCCCCGCAGGTGCCGGCCTGCTGCGGCTGTCGGGGTCGGCGGACGGCGCGGCCGGCGGCTGCAAGGACGTGTGGGCCTCGGAGGAGCTGCTGGTGCTGCTGCGCGCGCGGCCGGGGCCCGGGGCCACGCACCGAGCTGCAGGCCTGGGCGCCGGGCGCGGCGTTGCGCGGGGAGCCCCGCTGGACCCGGCTTCTGGAGGGCGACGGGGGAGCCGGGCGGCGGGGACGGCGGGGACGGCGGGGACGGCCAGCCCGGGCCGCTGCCGCTGCTGCCCGGCGCCCGCGCCTACGTGAGCCCGCGACCCCCGCACTGCCGGCCGCTGAGCCCCGAGCTGCGCGCGCGCCGGCTGGAGCTGGGCGCCGAGCACGCGCTGCTGCTGGACGCCGCGGGCCAGGTGTTCTCCTGGGGCGCGGGCCGGTGAGTGCGGCGGGCCTGGACCTGGGGGCTCAGGGACGGGGTCGGTCGGGAGGGGCGTGGGGTCGTGGCCTGGGCTCCGTGGACGCGGGGAGGGAGTGGGGGCGTGGCCGGAGTCGGGGGCGCGAGGAGGGCAGCGGAGCTAGAGGCCTCAGCGGCGGCCCTCTCCCAGGCATGGACAGCTCGGCCACGGGACGCTGGAGCCCGCGCTGGAGCCCAGGCCGCTGGAGGCGCTGCAGGGCCTGCGCATGGCCGCAGTGGCCGCGGGCGGCTGGCACTCGGTGTGCGTGAGCGGTGAGTGACCCCCCCTTTCTCCTGCCGGCGGGGAGGGGGCCCTAGCCTCACGCCCCCTTCCTCCGCCTCCTCCGGGCCTTGGACGGATGCCTGGCAGGCTTCTGCTGTGCACAGCCCCCTCCTCCGGACTCCCGAATGCCCAGGGCAGCCCCCTCGCCACGCCTAGGTTGCGTCTGCTCTCACTCTGCTCTACCCGGCTTTCTCGGCTCCTCGAATATTCCCGCCGCCCCGAGAAAGTGGCCGCGGAGGGTGGCGCCCAGTGGACACTCGCGTCGCGGGCAGCGGAGGTGGCAAGTCCCCCCAGGCCGGTGACTGTGGAAGTGAACAGGCCTGCGAGCACCTGTGGGGGGCGGGTAATTCTGCTTCTCACGGTTGGAGCCTGTCGGACGGTCGGCCTTGCACCGGGTTCCAGATCCGGCAGCCTATAAGGTTCCCCAGCACCGCCAGCAGTCGTTCCTGAGTGCAGAGCCAGGAGGAATCCCTGAGCATCGCTGGGTGTGACCCAAAAAAAAAAAAAAGCGTTGGGAGCCTGGGAAGGGACTTGCAGACGTGCAGGTCCTTGGGGTGGAGCACTTGCCTCTGACTGTCCTGGAACAAGTCAGTGACTGGGTCTGTAGAGGGCCGAGAACACTGGCTCAGACTAACCCTTTCAGAAAGGTTGGCACCCTACCCTCACCTGTGTGCAGTGGTCAACGTGGGAAAAGGGGAAGAAGAAGGTCTGGGAGAGGTGTTTAAATTAGGTGGCACTTGGGGGGTCCCCCTGCTGTTGCCCGAGGCCTGGGGCACCACCCCTTCTAGTGGGAGGGTGAGTGTTGGGGTGTGGCCAGTGTCCCCTGGTTTATTTCTGTTTATTTATTTATTTGTTTATTTATTTATTTATTTATTTTTGCTTTTTTTTGGGTCATACCCGGCGATGCTCAGGGGTTACTCCTGGCTCTGCACTCAGGAAATACTCCTGGTGGTGCTCGGGGGACCATATGGGATGCCGGGATTGAACTCGGGCCGGCAGGCTGGCCAAGTGCAAGGCAAACGCCCTACCCGCTGGGCTATCGCTCCGGCCTCATTTACCAACTGTATTTCCCGTATGTTTAACGTTTTCAGTTAAACATCCAGTCCTGACTTCCTTTGCGCCACATAATCCCCTCAGCCGACATCCATTTTTGCCACAAAGAGCAGACGGTGTATTTTTCCAGGTGAAGCGTTCCACCGTGTAATGTTTCATCTTCTCCCCTTTCAGAAGCGTTAGGACCACGTGGCTGAGGCCCATCTCTTAGCTGCTGTGAATCGCTGTAGTAGATGGAGAGGACTTCTCCAGTTAGTGTGGTCCTGGTTTGGTTTTTGGGTCACACCTGGTGGTGTCCAGTGCTTACTTCTGAATGCTCAGTGTCACTCCTGGAGGAGTGCAGGGGACCATGTGCGGGACAGGGATTGAGCCTGACTGGCCACATGCAAAGCAGTGCCCTACCTGCAGTATTCTCTCTCTGACCCCATTTTTTTTTTTTTTTTTTTGCTTTTTGGGTCACACCTGGCGATGCTCAGGGGTTACTCCTGGCTCTGCACTCAGGGATTACTCCTGGCGGTGTTCAGGGGACCATATGGGATACCGGGATTGAACCTGGGCGGCATGTGCCGGCCGCATGCAAGGCAAACGCCCTACCCGCTGGGCTATCGCTCCGGCCCCTGACCCCAGTTTTGTTTTGTTTTGTTTTTTGATGCTTAGGGTCACTCTTTGCTCTGCACTCAGGAATTGCTCGTGGCAGTGCTCAGGGGACCATATGGGATGCTGGGGATCAAAGCTGGTTCCAGCCGTGTGCAAGGAAAATGCCCTACCTACTGTACTATTTCTCCAGCCCCTCAGGAAGCTTTTGATTTAATAGCATTTTCTTAATGCACAAAAGCTTTTTAATTTTTATTGTTTGGGGCCACACCCAGCAGTGTGGCTCAGTCCTCATGACTTACTATTGGCTCTGGGCTCAGGGTTCACTCCTGGTGGGCTTGGGGGAACATGTGCATTGCAGGCATATGCAAGGCACCTGCCTTGACCCCTGCACACTCACCATGAAAAAAAGGCTTTTTAAATGTTCTGTAGTTTCAGTTGTTTCTTTTATTTCATTAAATAATAACACAATAATTCCAGGGACCTGGAACTCCTGGCTTCAATACTTGTCCACCTAGGCTGAGGCCAACAAGGTCATCGGTGGAACCACCTGGTCCTCCCCGATGCTTGGGGTCCCCAGGGTTGCAACTTGGGGCACTAGGGGGCTCTTGGGGTTTTGGGTTTGCTTTGCCTATACATCTCTAGCGAGCCTTTTCCAGGCCCTTCGGTTTCACTTCCCTAGTCGAGTCCCACAGACCTTTCCTTTCCTTTCCTTCCTTCCTTCCTTCCTTCCTTCCTTCCTTCCTTCCTTCCTTCCTTCCTTCCTTCCTTCCTTCCTTCCTTCCTTCCTTCCTTCCTTCCTTCCTTCCTCCCTCCTCCCCCCCCCCCTCCCTCCCTCCCTCCCTCCCTCCCTCCCTCCCTCCCTCCTTGTTTTTGGGTCCTACCCAACAGTGCTCAGGAATTACTCCTGATGGAGCTCCGGGCACCACATGAGGCGCTAGAGATTGAGCCCAGGTAGGCTTAGTGCAAGCACCTGTCCTGGCCACTGTGCTGCCACTCTCACTATTAGAATTCTCTTGATATTAGAATTCAGAAGTGTCTTTGGGTTTTCTCTCTCCCATCATCTAAAATAGCTTTCTTCCTCCTCCCTTCTGGTTCCCCTTTCTTTCCATCCTTGAATGTTTCATAATTATCTGGTGTGGTAGCAGGGTCGAAAGCTGCCAGCTTTCTGGATTATGTTGGAGTCTCCCCTTTTTAGGCTTGTGGGGGGGGTCACACCGGCTTGCACCGAGGTGTTCCTTGTGCACTGGGGATTGTGTCTCTCCAGCCTTAAGATTTTTTTGTTTGTTTGTTTGTTTTTTTTGGGTCACACCCAGCCATGCTCAGGGACTACCCCCTGGCTCTGCGCTCAGGAATCACTCCTGGCTGTGCTCAGGGGGACATAGTTGTGCTTGAAGATGTGAGCTCTTACACTGGGCAATTCCTTCTGCTCTCAGGGCAGATGTTGGGCCCAGATTCCCAACTTTAGTTGTTCTTGCCTACCTGTGGGCCCCCATGGGTGCTGGGGGTCAGGACTTGCTCCCCTTAACCTGCACCCTGCTTGCAGAGGCTGGCGATCTGTACGCCTGGGGCTGGAACGAGGCTGGTCAGCTGGGCCTACCTGCGCGGGGCCTGGAGCAGCCCCAGGAGACGGGGTAGAAGGTAAGGCCCAGAGATTCTTCTCATCCCATCATGCGGAGAGCCCGGGGCCTCTCAACTCCGGGGGCAGAGCCACGGTGGGGCCTCGTCGGAAGCGCATGCTTCCTTGCCAACCCGTTCCTGTGTCCTGGAGCTCCCAGCCCAGGTGGCGATGCTGCTGCTGAGGACGGAGCTGGGGCAGATACGGCCTCTTACATCGCTGTGCAGCCCTTCCCAGCCCTGCTGGACCTGCCTTCTGACTCCGACGCCATTGCGGCCAGCTGCGGGTCCCGGCACACAGTGGCGGTTACACGTGAGTTGGAATGGAGCCTGGGTTCTACCCTCTCCGGGGCTGCAGACTGAGCTCACATAGCAGGGGGTGATGTCGATGGAGCCTGGGTCCTCACTGTGAAGTTTTTGCCGTTTCCTGGGGACCTGCCTCAGCAAGGAGCCCCAGGCTGTGGCCTATCTGCCAGGCCCCCCACACCCCTGTGCAGCCTGCTTGGTCCTCCATGGCTCCTGGGGAAGGGACAGCCGGGAGGGGCCAGGCTGGACCCTGCCTGCCCCCATCCCAGCCGTTTTCTTACAGGCACGGGAGAGCTGTACTCCTGGGGCTGGGGTAAGTCATTTGCTTCTGGGATGCCGAAATGGGAACGAGGGCTCTGGCTGCGACTCATTCTCCGGGTGGCGCAGTGCGGATAGTGGACAGGAAGATGTGGGTGGGGGGCTGCCCTTCCGGGAGGCCCAGCCCTCCTAGAGCCGCTGAGCCAGCGCTTTTCCCAGGCAAGTACGGTCAGCTTGAGCCATATCGACACCGCCAGCCTGGACCGGCCCTGCCGTGTGCAGTACTTCACGGAGCGGCGCCTCTGTGTGCGGGCTGTGAGCTGTGGGCCCTGGAGCACATTCGTGTGCACTGAGGAGGAGCCGAGAGTAGCCCCGTGAGTCAGAAGGATCCAGGACCTGGCCGCCTTCAGACCTCACCAATGTGCCGTCTCGCCCTGGAGCCCGTATCACACACCTCAGCATCTCCCTTGGACACAATGCTCCGCTGAGGCCCCTTTGTGGTCCTTGCTCCCTGTTGTGTCTGCTGCCCTAATGGGTCTGGGGAGGCTCGTGTCCCCTGCCCACTCTTCGGCACCATCTGCTCAGCCCACTCTCACTTAGGACCCTACGGACACTTTGTCCATCTCAGAGCTTGTCCTTTCCTTAGTAGGCGGTTTCTGACTGTCCCTCCCACTTCAGTCTTGTGTTGCTTTGTTTGCTGGGACCCGCTGGGTGCGGCAGGGATGTTCCCAGTGCTGTGATGGTACCAGGCTGTGCCAGCCCCTGCGTGTAAGGCCAAGGCTCGTAGTCAGCTGATCAAGCTCTGTTGCATCCCTGATGTTGCTTGGGCTGTGACCAGGGGTGCACACAGGTCTGGCATGGTTGCGGAGCTGCTCTATTGCCAAGCTCCCACGCACGCTGGGCAGGGGTGTGGTCCTGCTTCCTGGCTGTAGTACTTGCTCATCGCTCTGGTTTGGGCTCCTTGAATCCCCTCCCTCTCATTGTGGGCATGAATGCCTGACAGCCGTGCTGGCCTCTGCCCTGATGTGTCCCCATGCTGGGCCCTACAGGCCCTTCCTTCCTTCCTTCCTTCCTTCCTTCCTTCCTTCCTTCCTTCCTTCCTTCCTTCCTTCCTTCCTTCCTTCCTTCCTTCCTTCCTTCCTTCTTTCCTTCCTTCCTTCCTTCCGTCCGTCCTTCCGTCCTTCCTTCCTTCCTTCCTTCCTTCCTTCCTTCCTTCCTTCCTTCCTTCCTTCCTTCCTTCCTTCCTTCCTTCCTTCCTTCCTTCCTTCCTTCCTTCCTTCCTTCCTTCCCTTCCTTCCTTCCTTCCTTCCTCCCTCCCTCCTTCCCTCCTTCCCTCCTTCCCTCTCTCCCTCCTTCCTTTTTTCCTGGCGATGTTCAGGGGGTTGCTCCTGGCTCCACAACATGGAATTATTCCTGGCAGTGCTTGGGGAGTCATATGAGATGCCAGGATTGAACCCAGGTCAGCCGCATGCTAGGCAAATGTCCTCCCTCTATACTTTCGCTATGGCCCCTGGCCCTGCCCTCTGCCACATACTCCTGCCCTGTTTTTCTCCTGAATCAAGGTATTAGGGGTTCATCAGTGAGTGCAGGTATAAGGTGTTTGTCTTTCCGTGTGGAAGATCAACCCCAATTCTATTACCAATATTAGGGTTAGGGCTAGGGTTAGTGCTCTGAGTGCTACTGTAGTAATTTATTTTTTTGGGGGTCACACCTGGCGATGCTCAGGTGTTACTCTTGGCTCTTTGATCAGGTATTACTCCTGGCGAGGAGTAGGGTTAGTAGAGCCCAGGGGACCAGATAGTATGCCAGGGATCAAACCTGGGTCATCCGCTTGCAGGGCAAATGCCCTCCCTGCTGTGCTATCACTCTGATCCTGGGGGGGAGGGTGTCATTTCTAAGCTTGCAGATAGGCATAGCCAATGAGCACCAATGGGTGTAGCCTACACCCTCAATCACTGTATCACTGTATCACTGTATCACTGTCTTCCCGTTCATCATCGATTTGCTCGAGCGGGCCCCAGTAACATCTCCATATGTCCTGTCTCATGCTAGTAGAGCCCAAGGGCACCTGCGGGCCTAAAGGTTTTGTACTGCTGGAACTACAAGCGCAGGCGTTGCCTGTAGGAGGTTCCTGGATTCTCAGGTCAGTGAGGGCCTGACGGTCTTGTACTGCTGGAACCACAAGCGCAGGCGTTGCCTGTAGGAGGTTCTTGGACACCCCCAGCTTTTCTGCCGAGAGGAGATGTAGTTCACATTCTGATGTTTGTGGTTGGTTGGTTTCGTGCACAGTTCTTTCAAGAAGAGGTTTTCTTCTCTTTCCATTGTATAGGGTGGTTATTGCGTGACAGGGTGTCAGATCTTATTTCATGTGTTTTTGGAGGGAGTATTATCATCTGAGCACTTCTGGGTGTTGCTTGAGGAATAACACCTTGCTCAATAAACAAATTGTTTGCATCCATTGATAGACTGAGTGTTTTGACTGTCATATTGTGGTGGTTTATTACATTGGTTTTTTTTTTTTTTTTTTGGTAATTTATCACTTTATTTATTTTTAAAATTTTATTATACTTGGGCCAGAGCAATAGTCCAGCGGATAGGGCGTTTGCCTTGCACGTGGCCGGCCCATGCCGGCCTGGGTTCGATCCCGCCATCCCATATGGTCCCGAGCACCGCCAGGAGTAATTCCTGAGTGCAGAGCCAGGAGGTAACCCCTGAGCATTGCCGGGTGTGACCCAAAAAAAGCAAAAAAAAATTTATTATACCACCATGAGATATACAGTTACAAAGCAGTTCATGATTAGGTTTGAGTCATACAGTGTTCCAGCACCCATCCTTCCACCAGTGCACCCTTTCCAACACCAGCCTCCCAGATTTCCTCCTCCTCCTCCTTCCTCCCTCCCTCCCTCCCTCCCTCCCTCCCTCCCTTCCTTCCTTCCTTCCTTCCTTCCTTCTAGGGGTTATCATGTTTATCTCTTTGCCTATGTTCAATGCTCACTTCTAGTCTGGCGTTACCATTTCCAACAATTTGGTCCCTTCTCTATCTTTTTTTTTTTTTCTTTTTTTTTTTTTTTTTGTCACACCTGGCAATGCTCAGGGGTTTCTCCTGGCTCTGCGCTCAGGAATTACTCCTGGCGGTGCTCGGGGGACCATATGGGATGCCAGGGATTGAACCTGGGCCGGCATGAGCTGGCAGCGTGCAAGGCAAATGCCCTACCCGCTGGGCTATCGCCCGGCCCCTCTATCTTACCTAATTTTTTGACTCCTACACACTTGTAGATTCCAACCATTGACAAGTTCTTCTGGTTTGTGTTTTGCCTGGCCCTGAATATTAGTTTCATACTATTTATTTATTTATTTATTTATTTATTTATTTGCTTTTTGAGTCACACCCGGCAATGCTCAGGGGTTTCTCCTGGCTCTGCACTCAGGAATTACTCCTGGCGGTGCTCGGGGACCATATGGGACGCCGGGATCGAACCCGGCCGGCACAGGCCGGCCGCGTGCAAGGCAAGCGCCCTACTCGCTGGGCTATCACTCCAGCCCCATACTATTTTTTTTTTATATCCTGCAAATGAGTGCAATTATTCTATATCTATCCATTTCTTTCAGACTAATTTCACTCAACATTATACTCTCCATATTCATTTACAGGTAAATTTCATGACTTCATTTTTTTTCCTAACAGCTGTGTAGTACTCTATTGTGTAGTTGTACCCTATTTTCTTTATCCAATGGTCTGTTCTTGGGCACTCAGGCTGTTTCCATATGCTGG
Source organism: Cryptotis parvus (assembly GCA_021461705.1). Lineage (NCBI taxonomy): Eukaryota > Metazoa > Chordata > Mammalia > Eulipotyphla > Soricidae > Cryptotis > Cryptotis parvus. The sequence goes on from JAJIBD010005736.1 coordinate 88,190, forward strand.
CTATTGTGAATAGTGCTGCCATATTACATTGTTTTTAATCCTGTGAACAATGCCCTTGTTAGGCTGAACTGCCCAGTAGATGCTGTTGATAGGTGATTATGTTTTACAGTGTTACTATGCTGGTAGCGTCATCGTGCCCTTTTTTTCTTTCTGTTTTCCATTATGTAATCCATTGCTTTATTAGACTGATGGCGTTACGTGGGGTGTGATGTTAGTATCAAGGAGTGTCTATATTAATCTTACAGACCCTGCATGAGTTTGGTTCAGACACTTGAAGTCCACACACATCTCCAATCCCTTACCTCAGCTGACATGCACAGGTTCAGCAAGCTCAGCACTTACTTTCTCAGTTACTCCATCTCGATCACCACTTACTTTCTGCTCATTGGATGGCTCACTCATGCTTTTGGCATAGTTTCCTCTCCCTTGGACTCAGTTTATTTGATTCTGACCTGTGTCTCCAGTTTTATTTTTATTTTTTTTCACATCCTGTGATGCTCGGGTCCCTCCTGGCTCTGCACTCAGGAATTACTCTTGGCAGCGCTTGGGGGACCATTTGCGATGCCAGGGATTAAACCCATGCCGGCCACACGCAAGGCAAGCACTCTACCCGCTGTGCTGTCGCTCCAGTCCCCAGAGATCAATATTTTTTTTTTCCTTTTTGGGTCACACTCGGCGATGCTCAGGGGTTACTCCTGGCTCTGCACTCAGGAATTACTCCTGGCGGTGCTCGGGGGACCATATGGGATGGCGGGATCGAACCCAGGCCGGCATGGGCCGGCCAGCTGCAAGGCAAACACCCTATCCGCTGGGCTATTGCTCCGGCCCAGAGATCAATATTTTTTATCACTGTCTCTGTCCTTTAAGTTGTAGAACAGTGAGGTAGTACAATGTGCATCATGAGTAAGAGACAGTATTGCTTTGGAGTTAATGGGAGACCCTGGGCTATTAGGCAGAGTCTGTTCCTGAGCAATCAGATTCATGTTGACATTCTTAAGATAAATAGATACGTTAAATTATTTACTTTTCAGGGCCTGAGAGATAGCACAGCAGGTAGGGCATTTCCCTTGCCAACAGCCAATCTGGGTTTGATCCCAGGCACCCCATAGGTTCCCCGAACACTGTCAGGAGTAATTCCAGAGCCAGGAGAAACCCCTGAGCATTGCTGGGTGTGACCCAAAATGCAAAGCAAAACAAAATTACTTTTTAGTAAATAAAAATGGTATAATATTTCAGTAAATTAGTATAAACAAATAAAAACCTTTAAAAATATATACTTTTTTAAGGCTTTTTGTTTTGTTTTGTTTTTTGCTTTTTGGGTCACACCCGGCAATGCTCAGGGGTTACTCCTGGCTCTTTGCTCGGGAATTACTCCTGGCGGTGCTAGGGGACCATATGGGATGCCGGAGATCAAACCTGGGTCGGCCGCTTGCAAGACACAAGCCCTACCCGCTGTGCTATCGCTCCGCCCCCATACTTTTTTTTTTTTTTTTTTTTTGTGTCATACCCGGCAATGCTCAGGGGGTTTCTCCTGGCTCTGCACTCAGGAATTACTCCTGGTGGTGCTCGAGGGACCATATGGGATGCCAGGGATTGAACCCGGGCCGGCATGAGCCGGCTGCATGCAAGGCAAACGCCCTACCCGCTGGGCTATCGCTCTGGCCCCATCCCATAAATTTTTTTTTTTTTTTTTGCTCTTTGGGTCACACCTGGCAATGCTTAGGGGTTTCTCCTGGCTTTGCACTCAGGAATTACTCCTGGCAGTGATCGGGGACCATATGGGATGCTGGGGATCGAACCCGGGCCGGCACAGGCTGGCGCAGGCAAGGCAAACGCCCTACCGCTGGACTATCGCTCTGGCCCCCCATAAAATATTTTTATCCTATGACTTTGCTCAGTAATCTTTGTAAGTTTTGATAATTTGGGTTGATAATCTTTAGGAAGTTCTCTGAGTAAGGTGGAATCTGTGGTCTGAGAATGGATCTTTTTTTTTACCTCATTGTTCCTTATTTCAGTAAATAAGGAATGCCATTGGTGACTGAATGGGAGAATATTGGCTTGGTTCCTGATCTCAGGAGTTCACCTGTATATTTTATTTTATTTTATTTTATTTTGCTTTTTTGGGTCACACCTGTCAATGCTCAGGGTTACTCCTGGCTCAGCACTGGTGGTGCTTGAGGGACCCTATGGGATGCCGGGATCAAACCCGGGTCGGCTCGTGCAAGGCAAACGCCCTACCAGCTGTGCTATGGCATCGGCCCCCACCTGTACATTTTAATATCCATTATGGTTTGGTATGGTTTTCTGGATCCTATTGGAGAAACTATCTTTGTTCCTAGTTTGTAGAGATATTTTATCATCACTTGGTGTCAGATGTTGTTGGAATTATTTTCATCAGCAAATGGTGTCAGACATTCTTAAAGTGTTGTGTATTGTTTTTGTTCTTGAGAGAGACAACCAACATCTGAGCTGATGTTGGTTGTGGTCCAAGTTCCAATAAAAACTTGGAAAAAAAAGTGTCTAAGTAATTTTATTTAATCATCGTTTTTCCTCTCATAATTGCTCTTAACTTCATTGTTTTTATGCTGACCATATTATGTTCTGAGGGAATTGTTTATGTTTGATGGTGATGTCATGTTCCTTTTATTGCCGTTTTCAGTTTCCTATTAAAATGAGTTTCCTGTTCATGAATATTGGCATGATGAGATTAGATTTTTTGTGATTCATAATGATTTCATAATGGTGTTACTACTGTATCACTGTATCACTGTCTTCCTGTATATCATCGATTTGCTCGAGCAGGCACGGGTAGCTTGCCAGGCTCTGCCATGCGGGTGGGATACTCTAGTAGTCACCTCAAAACTCGAGCAATTATTGATGAACCGCATGGGCGCTTTGCGGGCTTGTGATCAGCTCTTCTGCTGGGTGGAGTTCCGACGAGAGGGGAGTCCAGATGTGGAAAATGGCGGCCCTCACGGTGTGGGGGGGTACCTCTGGCTTCTTACGAGGCTCTGCTGGGGTGGCGGGCCAGGGCTAGAACCCATCTTCCCTCCCAGGCAGAACTTACTCATTGTCAAACTAAAAATTTGTTCTCTTTGATCTGGAATTAAAAGAGCTATGCTTGGTGGGACTTGGGGTTCCTATGGGGAGCCAAGACCAAACCTGGGTTTACGACCTACAAGGCAAGTGTCCTACCACTGTAATATCGCTCCAGGCCCCCAACTAAAAACATATTTAAAAGAAAAAGTGAGGCAAGGCAAGGAGAGACTATGACCTTTGAACTCAGTAGCAAAATCAGCGGGGTGGGTAGGGTGCTGCTAATGAGACTGAGACCTCTGGGAGGAAGTGACCAGCAGGGCCCCAAGGCTCTCAGGACAGATCCGGCGCCAGGGGAGTGACCCAGGAGGGGCTGTGCTGGTCAGGAGAGGCTGGGTGCCAAGTGTGTTCCAAGGAAAGCTGCTTATTTTTCTTCTATTTTTGTTTTATGGGGTGGGGTGCACCTGGCAGTTCTCAGGGCTTACTCCTGGCTCTGCACTCAGGACGTACTCCTGAAGGTGCTGGGGGTGGGGGGGCATATGGGATGTCAGGGATTGAACTTGGACCAGTTGCATGCAGTCAAATGCCTTTTCCAGTGTAATGTTACTCCAGCCCCTGAAATTTTACTAAAATGGCTCTTTGATTTCTTCCTTTTCTCAGACTTACCACACTGTCCTCTGCTGATGTCCACTTGTTGAGAGCAATGTGTTAAGAACACAGGCCAGGGGCCCAGTTCCACCTAATTTGCGCTGATGAATCAGCATCAGTGAAGTTCAGAGGGGCAGCACCACCTGTGCAGGCTCAGATTTTGAAGTGGAAAAGCCTTGGGGGTGGGCAGCCCCTCCCTTCTCACGAGTTCCACCCAGAGCCATGGTGAGATTTCACTTTTCCAGGGAGCTGACATCTGGGAGGGGTACCCTGGGGTCTTGCCTCCATCCCTGCGGCTGGCCGTCCTGCACTATTAATCTGGCAGCTATCAATGTTTAATCTGCTTTCTAGCCCACATCACCCTTGCAACGCCTTCTCACACCTGAGTGTGGAATCATAAAAAATAGATGTGCTTACTCCTCTCGTCCTTACCCGTTTTGGGGGCGGGGGTTTGAGAACTTAACAGGAAGTAATATCTCACCCTTACCCATGTTGGGGGTTTGAGGACTTAACAGGAAGTAATATCTCACCCTTACCCATGTTGGGGGCTTGAGGACTTCACAGGAAGTAATCTTGCTTAAATATTCTCCCAGTCATACACTTCCTAGCACTTCCTGCCCCCACCAGGTGAAGCAAAGGAATCTTGAGTGTGCTTGAGTCTGGGCCTGCCTTGGCTTCTCAAAGCACACCTATGTGCACTGTCAGTGTGTTTCTAGGTTGTCTGGAGGGGTCACCTTTGACCTAAAGTGTTCAGAGCGGCTAATCAACTTATCCAGGGCTGCACAGTACAATGTTAATGGTTGCATAGGGCCTGGAGTGGATTTTGACAACCATCTTCTCTGATCTCTGTTTCAGGAAATCCCTTCCACCAACACCCCTCAGGCCACATTGTCTAACAGAAGGGGTTCCTGGGGCTCAAATTCCCGAGTCACAAGATGGAAACAATACATGCTTGGAGGAGGTGAAAAAAAAGGCAGAGAAACTAAATTTGCTGATTTTGATCACATCTTGTCCCTCCCAGGAGATAATCCAGAGCTTGATCCTGGCACCTGTACACTGTGCCCTGAGAGCAAAGCCAGGAGTAGTTTCATGAGTACAACCTGGTGTGGTTCTCCTGCTGTGGCTTTTGAAAGAACTCCCTCCTTTCAAAGACCCACACATTCAGCGGGTAGGGTGTTTGCCTTGCACCGGCTGACTTGGTTTCGATCTCTGGCATCCCATATGGTCCCCTGAGCATCTCCAGGAGTAATTCCTGAGCAAGGAGCCAGGAGTAACCCCTGAGCATCACCGAGTATGACTCAAAAAAGCAAAGAAAAAAAAACCACACACACATTTCCCCTACTCAGAGACCTTCAGCCGCTCCCCCATCACCCTGAAGAAAAACCCTAATCTCTCTATTGGCAAATGAGGTCCCAAATACCTTCCCTCTCCTCCAGCTCCTCCTTGTCAATCCCTCCAGGACGTTCCCTTCTGGAATGCCTCTCTTGTCTGGAGCTGCCTGCTGCCCTGCTGGGTCTCTGTGGAAATTCTTACCTAGCAGCCGAGACACCCGGGAACTTTCTGATACAGGCTCCTGCTCTGAGTCAGCTTCAGTTGAGCTGGGGTGGGGTCTGGGCGTCAGTACCTTATCCTGCATGTGGAGAATCTGAAATAATTTCAGAGTGAACAATGATCTCCAGTCTCGAAGGGCTGAGGAGGAGGCATTTGAAAGGCTGGTTTTGCATCCAGTTTCAGGAGCTGCCCGCTTCCCCCTGAAAGTGGCTGTCGCTTGGTTTCCAACACTGGGCACCTGCTGCCTCCAAGTGAGAGGGCATGCCTTTTTGCCAAAAACTTCAGGTCCCAGGAGTAGGCATGCCCAAAGGGAAGGGAGGTGCTCCCGCTGCTCCCACAGTCTCCACACAGATCTGGGGATTTGTTCTCCTTCATCTGCCACCAGCAGCTAAGGGCTGCGTCTTACTGCCAACCCCGCTACCCAGCACAGTGCTCCCTGCCGCCGTCACCCCCACATCAGGCTCTCAGTAAGAGTCTGAATTAACGGCAGAGATGGTCACTGCCAGTAAGAGATTTACCAGGGTCCCCAACAAAGCTAGTGGTAGCTAAGCCTGGACCCCACCTGATCTATCTTCCAGGGCATTTCCCCTTCCATCCACCCCACTCTCCTGGCTGGTCCATTCAGCTGGGCCTGCTCCCAAGAGCTCTTCAGAACCAAGGCAACCCACTGTGTTATCCAGTCCTGAGGGATCACTATGAACTTTTCATGCTTTCCCGGAACCCCAGCTCCACCTGAGGGAGGCCTTGGCCCTTCCGATGTGCGGGCCGCTGCGCACCTGGAACCAATTCCATCTTCATTGAGACTCATGGGCCTGGAGACCTGGAGAAGGGGCTCAGCAATCTTGCCTTAATGAGGTACTTACAGGTGATTCCAATGTATGTGTGAGAACCACAGAGTTCCAGAAACAGCCACGGGATTCAGATCCCATAAATACCTCTGGGCAGAACCAGCTTTACTGGCCTGAGTGAGATCTGCTGTATCTTTCCAGGCGCCTCCTGAATGCTCCAGAGAGAACTCAGGGATTGAGGGAAGGAGGGGAGACAGGAACTCACAGGGCCTGAGGGTGGATAGGAAGGGAACAGGAAGCTAGAACTTGGGCAGTCCCAGGTGGTTGGCAGGGAGGGAGTTCAAAATGCTGCTTAGGGGTGTCATGGGACCCCTGTATTGATCCAGTACAAGCCTGAATCACTGATCTGCACCACTGGATGGATTCCTGACTTTCTCTGGGTGTGGGTTCCCCGCAGGGAGTGTACCCTGAGGGTCGCGGCCCCACTCTCTCAGTTCTGGAAGGTGCTCCCTCAAAGTCTGGTCTGCCATCTTCCCACAGCTGCCCTCATGTGAGGTTCCCTGCGTCTGTGGGTGCTGCTGGCACCCCTAAGATGCTGCTCCCTGCACTTTGCCCCTTCCTCTGGGCCTTGCCTGGAGGAGCATCTTCAGTTTGGCCTTTAAGCGAGTTCCCTTGGCTGCTGGGGAAATTGATTCTCAGCTGACCATGCCCCCTTTGGTTTCCCTCCCACCCCCACGCCTCACTGAGTGTTGCTAATGCCGTCAGTGTGCAGGCTTGTGTTGTTTCTTACCCTAATCACCGCCTTCTTAATAATATCCTATTTGCCTCAGTTTCCTTTCAGCTTGGGGAAGTCGGCTACAGACAGCAAAGGTGAGAGGGAGGCCAGACCCTTATCTTTAAAGGGTTTCCTGAGTTCAGGGGTAGAAGATGAGGTCCAGGTGGACCTGTTGGGGAGACCCTAATCATGAGCCCCACAGAGGACAGCCAGGGGTTGGGGGAGTGCCCTTTGCCTGAGGGGCAAAGGGCCTTCAGAGTCTAGTTGGCTGTTATGTGTGTGGACAGAGGGAAGGAGGCCACTCCTAACCTGACCTGCTTCTGCCAGCAACTGATCATCTTATTAGAGGGCCCGGCTGCATCCTGCAGGTCCAAGGCCAAGTCTTGTCAGTGAGTTAATGAGTACACGTTCAGCGTGCAGCAACTTTACTCCCCCTCAGGGTCTTATATATGAATTTAGAGAAAGAAGCACCTGATGCACAGTAAGTCATAGTTACAGGACAGCTGTCCTTCCCATGCCTGACCATGAAGCACCTGATGCACAGTAAGTCATAGTTACAGGGCAGCTATCCTTCCCATGCCTGACCATGAAGGCATTCTAAGGTTAATTCCTAAGGGGCACTTTTAGCCTTGGATTTTAGCAGGGCACTGTGGTCTGTTGTCGGGCGCTCCGCCAGGGTCCCCGACAGTGCTGGGAAGCGAGTTCCCTTTAACCTCCGAAGCCGGCGAGGAACGGATGAAAACTCAGGAATCCGATGCAGTTTTAAAAGGCTTTACTTATCACAGGTTCAGGCATACAAATCAGCAAAAGGAAAAACCCAATGCTTAGGATTCCAGGCTAGAACCCCCAGCCACGTGTAGGCCAAGATGGCGACCACCACGTGTAAAAGCTTCCAAGGGGAATGAACGCTCACAAGGAGAGAGATCCCACAAGGAAGAAGGAAGCGAGAGGGGGAACCGGCTAGTTTATATCCCTGTAACTCAGACCTTCCTCCCACTGTTATGGAAAGCAGGGAGGGTCCAATGCCCTTAGGTAATCCCTCCCTGCACCTCACCTAGGGCCTTTACTGTGCTAATGTTTTGAGCCGAAATCTGCTTAGGAATGCTTTTGTAGTGTAGAGAAGGGGGTTTCTGAGATGGCATGTCCTTGACAAACACCAATGCCAGTTAAATATTTCTCCAAGCCTTCACAAGTCTCCTCTACTTCATTGTAGTTTTATATTTTAGTTGCCTTTGAGTATATCAGGGAGCCATGCTTGTTTGCTTGGAAGCAAACAGCATTTCTCTCTGGTCTAATTACTTAGGTGTCCTACGTGGCCAGGCTAATATGCTGGTAAGATCTAGCTAGACCCACGATGATTGTGGTAGCATGGGAGAATATTTATACCAGCTAGTACAGCATACATGGTCGGATAAACTGCCACATTTAGACTACCCCCTTATCTACGGAGTGATTTGCGGGGAGGCAATCCAGAGCAGATGCAGCGGCCCTTAGGAGTCCTGCAACAGTCTGTGCAGGTGGTAGATAAGGAAACCCCGAGTCTAAGTTGTACCATGGTCTAGAGGGGCTCGGTCCATCCCTTGGTGGAGGGGTTAGCGCACTGTCTGCAGCTGCATAGGAGATGGCTGTTACCACACATTCATGTGTTCTGTGTAATCATGATCACAAATACTGCTTTTTTTGGAGGGAAACCATAGGCAGATGCAGAATTGCAGTCACCCAAATCTCTGCCTAATTTTCTGTCTCCTGTATGTACCCACACACCTACATGAGCCCATGTGCATTCGTGTATTCACCTTTACACGCAGGCCTACATGCACACATTTTCAGACCATGGCAATTCGTTTTATGCTCATTTTATTGCTCAGCTAATCATACTCGTGCCTGCTAACACATGTACCTTGTGTTATTTTACTTCTTCCTTGATTGTACACATAGCTGTTCCTTCAGTTTGTGACATGTTGAGATTTGATTCTAAGGACAATTTTGATTTAATTTGGGTGCACTGACAGCTGAAGCTTCACAAGCAGGTCTTGAGTGCACATCTTAATGGTTTTACCATAGTCTGATTTATAGCACTTTGAACTACTTGGCAGGATACTGCTGTGTGCATCCTGTGGCTTACACTTCTATGTGACCTTTGAATGACTGTTTCAAGCATCATGTTTTCTGTTATCTAACATACCTCTGAAGGGCGGGTCTCTGCAGGGTGGGTCCTTGTAGGCTGGGTTTCTGACAAGCCGGGCTGGAGACTGGCTTAAACTCTTGGGTGGAGATCTTGCGAGCCTGGAGTGTGGATAGTGAAGATCACTGCCAGCAAGGTGTGGGGGTTTCTCTGGGTTCTTCTGAGGCTCTATCGGGATGGTGGACTCAGGTTGGAAGTTGCTCTCGTGGTTCAACGGGGAAAGCTAGTTTCTGCTCTGCCGGTGTATCTGTGTCTCACAACATAAGGTCTCACCAGAGATGTTTGCTCCTCAGCGATTCTCTCGGGTAACAGACCGACTGCTGCTAGTAAACTGGAGAGAAGGGGGGGACCTTCAGAGGAGAGTATTTCAAGCCCAGGAATGCTTGAGCCACAGACACAGATATACCTGGCAGAGCAGAAACCAGCTTTCCCCTCTGCGCACGGCTGATGCACGGCTGCATGATTTACCTCCAAATTACCATGAATATTCTACCCACCCCTCTGTGAGAGCCCCACAAGGTAATGAGAGTATAGTGCCTACACAACAGAGCCTGGCAAGCTGTTCGATGCGTGTTCGATATGCCAAAACCAGTAACAAAAATGTTTATTTTCCTGACCCTGAAAGAGCCCTTACTATGGCAGCAGTAAAAAAGGCAAACAAGCAGTGCCTGATAAAATTTCTCGGCCAACCTAGGCTACCAAAACGAAGGACTAAAATGACCCTGTACTTTTAATGCATGTATGCTGGCATTGGAAGCATATATTGAGGATCTGATAGTGCAAGCGCAAAGATCAAGTACAACATCATTGGTCTGACTGAGATGAGGAGGCTTCAGTCACATCACGTTGTATTTGACACCAGAGAAGAATTGTTCCTTGGAACATGCGACCGAAAGAGGCGTTGGTGGAGTTGGTGTCCTTGTCAACATGAACATGGCTTGTGGACATTGATTCATTTGAATGCCTAACAAACTGGATAGGACGATTACACTTGAGGAGATGTGGCCCACTGCCAGCAATTTCTATCTTCGTTGTCTACGCATCAACATCCACATACAAGGAAGATGAAATTGAAAAATTCTACATGGAACTGGAGGAGTTCTATAAAAAGATCACACCTTCTACAGGATCATAGTTGGTGATTTTAATGCCAAGATAGGACCGAAAAGATCAGCCAAAGAACTCCACATCGGGACCCATGGCCTAGAATGGAACCAAAGGGGTGAGAGACTCTCTGAGTTCATCACGTCCACCAAGACCATTCATGGGAACTCACAGTTCCAGAAGGATGAAAGCGAAACGTTGGACATGGGAATTTCCTGGTGGACAGTTCCACAATTAAATTGACCACATCATCTTCAACCGACGGTTTTGTCTGACCGATGTTGCTGTCGTCCCCAAATTCCAAACAGGATCGGACCACCGTCTCCTTCGTGCAAAATTCTACTTCACGCAACGGGGAGAAAAGGCTGCAAAGTTTAAGAAGAGAACTCCCAGAACGACCACCAACTGGGAACTCTTTGGCACCATTGCAACAACATGGGAAGATACCATCATTGACGACATCGATGAAGAATACAACCGACTGGTTCAGCACCTCCATGATTGTGTGAAGAATGCTGAGAGAGAGAAAGACACAAAAGGACGCCTGTCTTCAGAAACTCTTGAGCTCATTCGCCAACGTGGCAAGGTGCGAGCCTCAGGAGACCAAATGCTAACGTCCAAGCTTGCTAAACGGTGTAGAGAAGTGATAAAAGAAGACTTCAAAGACAGAAGAGCAGAAATACTGGTAGATGCAGCAGAAGCTGGGAAAAGCATTCGCACCACCCACCTGTCCTTCTCCAACTATAAGACCAAGATGACTGCCCTCCGATGCCCTGATGGATCTATCACATCTTCCAGAAAGGCAATGGAGAAGATTATCCATGACTTCTACTCAAATCTCTTTGATAGCCACATCCACCTGCCCACATACCAAATTCCACAGGATGGATATGTCATTCCCAACGTTCTCCCTTCTGAAATCGACATGCCATCTCGTCGGTAAAGAAGGGAACAGCACCAGGCCCAGACAAAGTCAGACCCGAACACCTGAAGAATCTGCTGTCGGTACTCATCAATACACTAGCTCAGCTCTTCACACACTACCTGTCTGAATGCAAGGTGCCCTCCCAATGGAAAACCAGCAGGACAGTTCTACTGTTCAAGAAGGGAGACATTCACGACATCGGCAACTATCACCCCATCTGCCTGTTGTCTGTCATCTACAAGCTGTTTACACGAGTCATCCTGAACAGGATTGGCAGAACACTAGATGAATGACAACCATGCAAGCAAGCTGGCTTCAGGAAAGGATTCAGCACAATCGACCATATCCACACAGTAACCAAGCTCATTGAGGTTCGGAGGGAGTACAAGATGCCGCTCTGTCTCACGTTCATTGATTTACAGAAAGCCTTTGATTCTGTGGAGACTGAAGTAGTCATTGAAGCCCTAGCCAAACAGGGTGTTCAAACCCAATACATCAAGATCCTTCGTGAGCTGTATTAAGGATTCACCACCAGGATCTCACCATTCTACAAAAGAGGGGTTCGACAGGGTGATACCATTTCACCAAAACTCTTCAGCGCCACCCTCGAGAACATTATGCGACAATTAGAATGGGAAGGAATGGGAGTGAAGATAGACGGTTGGCAACTACACCACCTCTGCTTCACTGATGACATCGTTCTAATAACACCAAACATTAGCCAAGCGGCACAAATGCTGGCTGACTTTGACCGAGAATGTGGAAAGATAGGTCTACAGCTGAATCTGAAGAAAACTATGTTCATGAAAAATGAACTAGTTCCTGAGGCCCCATTCACTCTCAATGGAACAAACATCTTTGAATGCAGCAGTTATGTGTACCTAGGTCAAGAAGTCAACATGATGAATGACTTGGGCGGAGTGATAGCCCAGCGGGTAGGGCGTTTGCCTTGCATGTGGCCGGCCTGTGCCGCCCGGATTCGATCCCCGGCATCCCATATGGTCCCCGAGCACCGCCAGGAGTAATTCCTGAGTGCAGAGCCAGGAGAAACCCCTGAGCATCACCGGGTGTGACCCAAAAAGCAAAACAAAAACAAAAACAAAA